>JZKD02S2282259.1:21035-34822 GCA_000966675.3 Picea glauca | reverse complement strand
TAAGGAATAAGGATTATGCCTTATTGTGGGCCCCTTAGAAATATTCATGAGCAACTGTCTCAGTCTTCCCTCATGACATCATGGACCACTCAAACTAAGTAATCATTAACCTACAATTCTGGACATGGTGGGAGTGATAGTAGGCTATGACAGGGATGTTGCCACACCTCTCCCTCAATGTCTGGTTTTCTGTACATTTCCCCTCTACTCCTTATGTGAGTCGGATTAACAAGCATCGTCAAGCCTACATCCACTGACAAAAACACTGTCAATAATTCCATATACATAAATCATATTGAAATCATTCATACATCACATGTGCGTAAAATGAAATACTCATAAATACAATCCACTCCCTGACTCAATCCGGAGTACAAGGGAGTCCATCGATTCCATCAACATCCTTAACCTGTCATGTGTCCTACACACTCAAGACGACTCGTCAATAGCATATGTCAATATATATTCATTAGATTAACAATAAGTCACAATAAATAATCATCATCATATATAACCCATAAGCAAAATGAAATCATAATATACCATAACCGGATCACTTGTACGCAAGTGTTCTCAAAGAATAAGTCAATAAAAGTGTTCTCACTAGAGCGAGATGTTACATACTCCCCCTCTTGTTTTAAAATTCATCCTGAAGTTTGTATAGTATTTAAAATCAAGTAAATAAATGTATCTGACATAGCTCTATATGTCTAATCTATCAAACAAGTAAGGAAATATTTTACGCATCTCAATTGTGTCCTCCCAGGTAGCCGAGTGTGGACTATAATTGTCCCATTGGACCTTGACCTGATTGACTATTCAATGTAGTAGTTGTTGAATACGATGTTCCAAAATTCAGATTGGCTCCTCCATGAGAGCACCCTCATCCAACACCTAAAAATAACTCATGTCAATAACATGTGAAGGATCACTAACATAATGTCTCAAAACAGATACATGAAATACATCGTGCATATGCCTCAAAGAATCGGGCAAGGCTAGTCGATAAGCCACGGGTCCTTTATTTTCCACAACTTCAAAAGGTCCCAAAAACCTAGCAGAGATTTTATCACCCTTTCCCAACTTGATCAGACTCTTGTGCATTTTAACCGTAAGAAAACTATGTCACCAACTTCATAATTGCAATCAATGTGATGCGCATAAACATAACTCTTATGTCGATCTTGCACTTCTTTAATCCTTTGTCTTATCCATTGCATTTGTTCTTCCATTTCTTGAATTACCTCTGATCCTATCAGGACCCTATCCTAAAGTTGATCCCAACTCAACGGCGTCTGACACGGTATCCCATAAAGAAACTCAATCGGTGCCTTATTAATTGTACTTTGATAGTTGTTGTTGTATGAAAACTCTACTAGTGGAAAGAATTCTTCCCAACATTTATGTTAGTCCATTACATACATACGCAAAATATCCTCCAAAATATAGTTCGTTCTTTCTGTTTTCCTTTCTATCTCTAGGTGATAAGTTGTGCTAAAGTTTAGTTTTGTTCCCAAATCCTGATGGAAACTAGTCCAAAATCATCTTGTAAACACCGATCCCCGATCGAATATGATCCTTATTGGTACTCCATGCAACCTCACAATATCACTAACAAATACTCTTGCTATGTCTGGCACCTGATACATCGTACGTACTGGAATGAAGTGTGCACTCTTCATCAGAGTGTCAACTACCAAAAAAATTGAGTCATGCCTCCTTGTCGTTAGCGGAAATCCAACAATAAAGTCCATCGAAATGACCTCCCATTTCAATTTTGGAATGGAGTGTGGTTGTAGTAATCCTGCTGGATGTATATGTTCAGCCTTCACTTGCTGACATTCTAGACATATCGCCACGTAACTAACTATGCCTACCTTCATTCCCTTCCAGAAGAATAGAGGCTTAAGGTCTTCCTTCATCTTCATGACTCCTGAATGAGACATGTATACTGCTCGATGAGATTCACTTAAGATCAAAATTCTTAATTCCTCGTTAGGTGGTACGTAAATTCTTCTGTTAAATCTCAAAAATCCATCATTGTCTAATGAATAACCTTCATACTTCTATACCATCATGGTATCTTGTCCAATAGTATTCTTAACATCCTTGTACCAATCACCATCTATCTATAAAGTTAGAATATTTTATCAAATATTTGTCTTAAGCGGTATTACCAAGAATATGTGTGGCCTCTGACTCAACTCATATACCACTCTGTTCATTGTTCCTTTAATGTAAGTAATCTTAAAGCCATATTCGCTTATAAGTAATTATGACCAGTGCCTTTTTCGCACATCCAAGTCATTTTGGGTGAAAATATGCCACAACCCACAGTGATCTGTCTTTAGTTCGAATTTCCATCCAATCAGATAATGTCTCCAAATTCTCAGGGCATACACAATTTCTAATAACTCCATGTCATGAGTTGCATATTTCTCCTCATGCTTTCTCAATTTCCGATAACTGTAAGCGATCACTCAACCATATTGCATCAAGACTCTGCCTAAACCTTCCTTGGATGCATCTGTGCATACCACAAATTCCTTGTCCATGTTATGGAGATTTAGTATCGGCATTGTTGTCAACAACTCTTTGAGTTTTTGAAATCATTCCGCACATTTCTCAGTCCATACAAACTTCTTGTTCTTCTTCTGCAATTTCGTGATCGGATTTGATATCTTCAAAAAACCTTCGACAAATCGTCGATAATATCCTGCTAAACCCATAAAACTATGTAATTCTTGTACATTTTTCGGTGCAGGCCATTCCATAATAGACTCTACCTTTGCTCGATCCACAACGATACCTTCACCAAATATTATATGACCCAAATAATGAATCTTCGATTGGTAAAAAGAACATTTTGATAGTTTCCCATACATTTTGTTTTCTGGTAGACATTGTAGGACCAATATTAAATGTTCATAATGCTCTTCTTTCGTCCAAGAAAAAATAGTATCTCATCAGTAAATACTTGAAAAAAATAATCCAAGTATTCACGAAACACCCCATTCATCAAACTCATGAATATCCCCAGGGCATTTGTCAATCTGAATGGTAAAACTGTAAACTCATAGTGTCTGAATCTTGTCTTAAATGTGGTCATAGGTATATATTCTTATTTAATCTGTAATTGGTGATATCCTAATCTCAACTCAATCTTTGAAAGTATCGTCACCCCTTTCATCTGATCAAACAAATCATCTATTCTTGGAAACGAATATTGGTTCTTGATTGTCGCTTTTTTCAATTAGCGATAGTCAATAAAAGGTTTCCATGATCCATCCTTCTTTCTCACGAAAATAATTGGTGAACCCCAAGGAGACACACTTGGATGTATAAGTCCCAAATATAACAATTCCTTCAATTGCATTTTCAATTCCTTCAATTCAAGTGTTGGCATCTAATAAGACATTCTCGCTATCGGTTCAGTTCCAGGTTTCAAGTCTATTGTAAACTCCAATTCTCTTTCAGATGATAAACCTGGTATCTCTTCTGGAAACACATCTTCAAACTCTTGCACTGCAAGAAGGTTTTCTAATCCTTCTTCATTCCCCTTTTCATTTAGTGCTAAGACTGCATAAATATTTCATCCTTTGGGCATACTCTTTTGTAGTTGTAGGGAAGAAATAAACCTCAAGGACACTCCCTAGTTTCTTCCTACAATCACTCTATTCTTGCCCATATCATATGTCAAAATTAACCATTTCGTTTTATATTTAAGTATCACATCATTCGATTCAAACCAATCCACACCAATCACTATGTCATAAGATCTTAAGATCGTGACATATAGGTTAATCTTCGTTACAAAATATCCCAATTTTATGCTACGATTTGTAACCCTTCCTCTAACCTTTTGTTTGGAAMCCAATGCCATTTCTATGCATMTGAACTCRTCCTTATTGACTTCATTTACATTAATTCTCTTTAGCACTGCACTAGAGATAAATCTCTTTGTGGCACATGGATCTATCAAAATGATAAAATTTTGGTCGAYGATTGTACCTGACTTCTCGAGCACAGTGGACTGGTKCTTAGCCTGGTGGTTGTTCACCATTTCATGTATCATGTGGTATTTTCCCATATATCTAATTGTAGTGGGTTCTAAATATCTGGYGTCCCTGGCCTTCTCAATTGGACAATCTTGCTGGTAATATGGCTCTCCACAYGTCCAACATCTAGTCTTTAGTCYAGTGCTCCTTGTCCCTGAAGTAGAAGCTATTGTCCTAGCAGTCTGTGATCTTGGTTTGTTCTATTAAATAGGCCTAAWWTKTTTTTTATGYAGACAACGTTGTTGTTGTTGTTGTGGTCCTCTATAAGGATTCCTCTGCTGACGAGTATGTYRTCTCGGTGTCAAGAACATAGGTCMTATGGGTGTATCTTTATTCCWTGAAKTTTKTCTGGCCAATGTGTGATGTTGATGCGCTCCTAATGTCRTTTGTCCATTCGRTCGATAAGGAGACCTTCCCTAACTCCCATTGTTCATCTCTTCCTCAACTATGAGGTCCTTCTGAACTACATTGTGCAATGTCTGAGGCATTAGTATCCTCACCTTCGCACGAATATTGAAGTTAAGGACAAACACAAACTTGTTGACCTTTAACTTATCCGTGTTCAAATGTGGAGCATACCTAAGTAGCTCCATGAATCTAGCCTCATACTCTAGCACCATACGACCACCCTATACTAACGCATTGAACTCATTAAGTTGGCACTCAATGAATTCCTTGAACAAATACCTCTCGCGGAATTGTTCCTCGAACAACTCCCATGACATGTCTTTGACGGCTATGTTTAGTTGAAGTAGGAGCATCTTCCACTAGAGAATAGAACTCCCTTTCAACTGAAACACTGCCATATGGACTTTCATGTTGGAGGTGTAATCACAAAGTGCGAAGCACATTGCCATGTTCTCCAACCATGCCTCAACAACTAAGTCGTCTGAGACACCCCAAAACTCAGGAAATTTCACCTTCTCAAGTTATATATGTATACTACTACTACCATTTGGGGTGCATTGTGAACCCTCATTGAACACAGATGCTCTACCCCCATCTCTATCTAGGAAGTTGATCAACGCCTTTGACATCCTCTGAAAGGACCTCAGCATACCTACCACATCCCCCACAGAAACTTGCTCCTTCTCAGTGGTCGGTTCTTCTCCCTAGGGGTTATACTCCTCTGGCATGGGTAATATCGGAGGTGTCACACCTCTTTCCCCAGAACCACATCGTCTACCTCCCCTATGTCCTCTAACCATGATTACCTACATGTACAATTTCAGAATTTAATTAGCGATGTGATTTTAATCATTTAGTTAACACGATGGAGGGTGTAATGGTCCAATGTCATAAGGTTTAACCCACTCTGATACCATATGTAACAACCCCTCTGTTATGAAAAAAAATTAAGTGGGTACAGTAGTGGTACTTTTTTTTTAAAGGAAAAAATCAAAGAACAAATTTTACTCGTCATTAACATACTTCAATATTACAAATTCATTTCTCATTACATCACATATTGAAAGTTTCACTATACAACATCATTTCTACTAACATATTAAATCATAACACAATCCATCCAAGATATCTGCCCATCCAACCTACCTGCAAGGTTAGGACCTCTAAGACACATAATCAATGCCCAAGTCCAGTATTCATCCGATTAATTTTGACCATTTAAGGTCTCAACATTAGAGATTGTTTTGAGGAACAAGGAAGCATCTAATTCTTGTACCCAAACTCAAATCTAGACTCAGTATTAAATAACAGTAAAGTACTTAATCATAATGCAAATTTAGTCATTCAATCCTAAAATATTAGAAAACTTTTCCTTCCCTAAGAGTTTACAATAACAATAGTTAASCATCATCTAGATAATATGTCACCTCTTCAGAATTTTGTCATATAATTATCATGYACTATATAAACAAAACTCTTATCAAGCACCATTTAACAAACATCTCTTCCCTCACTGAATTGCAAGTATCAATCATTATTATGTATTGTAACAACCMTATATATATATATATATATATATATATATATATGAAAGAGAAAGGAAGAGAAGAGAAAATCTCTCAAACACTTAGAGGAAACTRTAATCTTACTTTGTAATTTCTAAACTAAAATACATTGTAATGAAGAAATTTTKCAACCGTGTGAATGTCTATTCTAAGAATGAGTTAAGATTCTATATGAATCCCAAAGTTTCTCTTCTGGGTGTCATAGTTCAAACATGTCCAGATCCAACTCTAGAAGTGTGTATATGGGCCCCTTGAAGGCCCAAAGATCAGAAGAAAAAACTCATGGTGTGCACAGAGACCACTCAAGGCAGGAGAAGGCCTTAACTTTTGAAGAACAAAGATCAAGAGAGACACTCCGAACTTACACAGAGTAGGCACAAAAGTGTGTAGGCAATATTTTAAAGTCCAGAGCTCAGGAGGGAAGCGTAAGTGAGCGCTAGAGTTCACTTCTTATAAGTGACAAGCTCAGGAGAAAAACTGTGTGTAGGGTTCAAGTGGGGACTCAATGAGTGTAAATTTCCTTGTTTAAGAAATGGTGGATGAGATCTTCTTGTGAGAAGTCAAAATCCCCACAACTGTTAGGTTAGACAGGAGATGTGCACTCATCAAACCATGAGTCCTTTATACTTCATCACTTCGGCAGATCTAAGTTGTTTGTATTAGGTGAGCCCTGAAGCCCAAAGTCGCAGAGTGAAACTACACCATAGATTAGTGAGCGAATGCAAGCCATTGGATCCTCAAGGGTTCAACGATTTGACAAGTTTGATTCGAAACTGTTTAAGAGCTAAGAAACCCCAAAGCTCCGAAGTCTTGAAGTAAATGACAACCATGGATCTAGTGATCGAACAAGGGTCATTATATCTTTGAGCCTTCGTCCTCCAAAATTTTGGTAGTTTGGCACTCCGACGAATTTGAGTCGTGTTGTTAAAAATTAAGGAACTCCAAGAGTCCTGAAGTCTGGAGTAAATCTTGACCGTCATTTGTTGGGTACATGTGTCCATAGATTTTGAGTATTCATAATTCGGCTATCCGGAAGGTTGTGGGTGAAAGTTTCGTTGGTGCGGAAAGTCTCGAAGTCACGAAGCCCAGATTCAATCCAATTTGGATTTATCAACAAATTCAACAGAGAATCCACGAGGTAATTTCGGATTTAAAAAAAAATCAACGGGGATCCACCATACAATCAAATTGAAATTTCCATAAGCTTTAATAGGAAATTATGATACAAACTTTCAGATCTAGAATACAATTCGACAGAGATCCCATCATATGAATTGATTTAGGATTTAAATGAAATTCAAGAGAGAACTCACGATACAAATTTAGGAAATTATTTCCTTAATTTACCAGCGAACAATACACTATTATTTCTTTAACATCATCTCAACTAAAAGAATCGATCATAAGAACTTCGAATATGGAATAAAATACAACTTTTAAAAAAAAAAAACATAGACCATACACAATATCATTTTGAGTTTTACAAGAGGATCAATCCATCTGAAAAATAGAGTTCAGAAATGCTCAAATTTACAGCGAAAATTTGAAAATTGTAAACATCGTAACTATTATTCATTTGATAGTTGTTGTAACAAATTGGCATTTAAACTTTCTATTAATTCTACAATGGCCATACCAATCGAACATACTAATATACTCGTACTACAAATAAATGTATAATATAAAAATATTGGGACCAATGAAGGTTGTGTAATGAAGATGCCCTTCAAAGGCTTGCGCTCCTTCCTTACTTTTGATTTCTAATCACAGAGACTTCATCGGTACCTCCCAACCAATGTTAGGGGTATTCTTCTTCCCCCTTATCCCCCCAAGCAACAAAGGGGCCAAGAACAAAACCATAACACAATAGCTTCCAAGCTTTCCTTACAAGGAAGAGCTTCCACTCTTTTCACAAGCTTGGAGTCCTAACTCTCACAAGTAAAACAAAGTCAAATCAAAATTCAACATCATAACATTGTTCAAAAGCCCCCCCACTTTTTCCCTTCTACAACATTTGTTTTATAGAAATATTCCTCACTAACACCAGTCCTCATGCACAAATAATTAACTTTTGATAATTTAATTAAAGGATTATTTACCCATTAAATGTGTCACACTCTTCCCAGGTTGCACAAGTAATTTCTCTTTTTATTTTTTTTTAAATCCATTTTCCCTCACATTCCCCAATGTGTTCTTATTTTTCCTCTTAGTTGTCTCTTAGTTCCCTAATCCCTCAATTAATGATTGTCTCCTAACTAGATATTAGTTAGAGTTGGATTGAGAGTCTTCTCTTAGTTAGATTAATGGTAGGTTTACTCAATATTATATTCTATGTACACCCATTCTCTCAAGTTATTATTTATTTCTAATTAAAATCCATTTTTTATTAATTTCATACACACATGTGCATCTCATCAAATATTTAGATTTTACTTACTTTTTCCAAGAAACTGATTTATCTCAAATCTTTAACTCATGTCCTAATTCATTTATTTAAATTTATACTTAGACTCAGTCTTAGACTTAGGCTTAGAATTTTCTTAGGATTTATAATTAATAATCTATTTTTTAATAAATACTTTATTCTAACAAGGTCTAATCATCCCAATGTTTTCTAGGAAACCTAGTTTTATTGACTTGAGTTTCAATTGCATGACGTTCCCTTCAAGACGCACCTCTGTGCTCCAAGGGTGCCACTTGCATTTGACTTGTTTTGGAAGTTTTTTCAACCCTTTGGAGTCAATACTCCATTCAATCGACCTTGTGAGAGACTAAGGCTTTCTAAGGAATAAGGATTTTGCCTTATTGTGCTCCCCTTAGAAATATTCATGAGCGAATGTCTTAGTCTGCCCTCACGACATTGTGGACCACTCAAACTAGGTAATCGTTAACCTACAATTATATCCACAGCGGGAGTGCTAGTAGGGTGTCACAGGGACGTTGCCACACCTCTCCCTCAATGTGTGGTTTTCTATGCATGGCCCCTCTACTCCTTATGTGAGTCGGATTAGCAAGCATCGCCAAGCCTACATCCATTGACAAAAACATTGTCAATAATTCCATATACATAAATCATACTAAAATAAATCACACATCACATGTGTGTAAAATGAAATACTCATAAATACAATCCACTCCCTGACTCAATCTGGAGTCCAAGGGAGTCCATCGATGCAATCAAAATCCTTAACCTATCATGTGTCTTGCAAACTTAGGATGACCTGTCAAGAACATATGTCAATATATTTTCATCAGATTAACAATAAGTTACAATACATCATCGTCATCATATATAACCCATAAGAAAAATGAAATCATAATATTACATAATCGGATCAGTTGTGCGCAAGTATCCTCAAAGAATAATTTAATAAAAGTGTGCCCAGTAGAGCGGGATGTTACACTGTAACCTTTTCTCCAACCTTTTGTTTGGCACCCGATTCCATTTCTACGTATCTGAACTCGTCCTTCTCGACTGCCTTTACCTTAATTCTCTTCAACACTGCACTAGATATAAATCTCTCTGTAGCACCTGGATCTATCAATATACTGTAATTTTGGTCGGCGATCGTACTTGATGTCTCTAGAACTGTGGATTGGTGCTCAGACTGACAGTTGTTCACCACTACATGTATGAGTCATTCGATATTTGGCACTCCAACTAGTTTGAGACGTAACTGATAAGGATTAAGAAAACCACAAAGTTTTGAAGTCCAGAAGTGAAGGACAATCGTAGATATAGTGATCAAACGAGAGTCGTTAGATCTATGAGCCTTCGTCTTTCGGTGGTTCGGTAATTCAGTACTTTGGAAAAAATTTAGTTGTAGTTTTTAAAGGTTAAGAAACCCCGAAGCTCTAAAGTCCTGAAGTAAAGGACAACCGTAGATCTAGAGATCAGTCGAGCACCGCTAGATCTTTGAGCCTTCGTCCTTAAGAGGTTCGATAGTTCAACACTCCGGAGAAATTGAGTTGTTGTTGCAAAAATGTGAGGAACTCCCGGAGTCCTGAATTCTGGAGTGGACGTCAATCGTTGATAAAAGGGGAGTGTAAGTCGTTAGATCCCCGAGCCCTTAAGCGGTTCAGCGATCCGGGTGAAACAGTTTAAAGTTGTGAATGTGGAGAAAACCCCAAAGTTTGGAGTTGCGGAGTTGATCTCCACCGTAGATTCTCATGTGAGGAGAATATTCACCATTCATTCGATTAAGTTCATAATCATTGACGAAGGGAAATGGATGGATAGGGTTAACCTACATCTGTCGGTCAACCTCCCTTATGACTAAATTCGGCTGGTAACACTCTGGGTAAACAAGAGTGTTGAAGTTGAAGAAACCTCCGAAGTGTCGAAATATCGGAACTCCGAATAGCGCCTTTAGGGCCAATGTTAGGTTCCAGCCTGTGGTCACATGCATAACTTTTCAAGGTAATAGGGGATAACACCTAAGTTTAAAAGTAAATCAAAACTCCTGAAAACCTTCAAACATGCATCCCACGATCCCAAAAATTTTGGAATTTAAAATACAAAAATACAAAGACTCCACGCTACTAGTAACTTCGGATTTATCCATAAATTCAACAGAGAATACACAATAAAATTCGGATTTAAACAAAATTCAACGAAGGTTGAATAAAAATGAAATTGGAATGAAAAAAATTCAGCAGAGATTTCCATGATACAAAATTTGAATCTAGAGTATAATTCAACAGAGATACCACAATATGGGTTCATTTAGGATTCAAAAGGAAATTCAACATAGAATTCACGAATACGAATCTAGATTTAATTCCATAGTTTGCCAGCGAACAATATACTATTAATTTCTTTAAATAATATCAACTAAAAACTCTGATCACGTGAACTTCAAATATGAATAAAAATACCAATTTTAAAACATAGACCATACATAATATAAATTTGAATTTTACAATGAGGATCAAGCCACTCAAATTAGAGTTCGGAAAATGCCTGAAATTACAATGAAAACTGGAAAATTGTAAACACTGTAACTATTATTCGATCGGAAACAATTGAAACAATTGGCATTTAGACTTTCTAGTGATTCTACAATGGCCATACCAAATCTAACACACTAATATACTCCTACTACAAATAAATTCAAAATATAAAAATATCGGGACCAATGAAGGTTGTGAAATGAGATTTTCCTTCAAGTCTTGCTCTCCTCTGTTCTCTTACTTACTAATCAATGAAACTTCCCCGGTACCTCCCATCCAATGCTAGGGGTACTCTTCTTCCCCCTTATCCCCCCAAGCCACAAAGGGGCCACACACAAGAAACCAAAAATAATAGATCCAAGACTTGCCTTGCAAGGAAGAGCTTCCACTCTTTTTGCAAGCTTGGTATCCCAACTCTAACAAGTAAAACACAGTCTAATAAAAATTTGGCAACATAATTGTTGGATTACTGATAGGGAGGTGAATCAGTAATAAAGCAATTTAATCCTTTTTAACCATATAATCCGAGTGTTATATCAATGTAGCATTATCATCCAATAACTGCAGAGTAAATAAGCAATGAACAAATGAACAATCATACACATACACAGTATACCAATGTTTTACGTGGAAATCCAAAGTGAGAGAAAACCACACAATGTTTTTTCTTATATGTCTTGAAGAATTACATTCATTCGAAGCACCAAATTCCTTTATTTTCCAGCTACAACTGGAAGGAGGCTCCAACCCCCTTGTTTCTCAAGCTACAACCTGAGGTAAGCTCCAACTCCCCTATTCTCTGGCTACAACCAGAAGGAAGCTACAACCCCCTATGTTCTCCGGCTGCAACTAGAAGGTGGCTACAACCACCTTTCCTTGCCCCGTCCAACTGCCCTAAAGTAGAAGTAGAATGATGGAACCACTGCCACACTATCACTGTGAGATAAACCGTTTTAAACCTATACCAATAAACCTGAACCATGCATCAACCATGCATCAACTTGTACCTCAACCTGTAATCAACTTGTACCATAAACAATTGCATCAACCATGCACCAACCTGTACCAAACAACCTGTAATTAGGGAGGTGAATCAGTAATAAAGCAATTTAATCATTTTTAACCATATAATCCAAGTGTTATATCAATGTAGCATTATCATCCAATAACTGCAGAGTAAATAAGAAATGAACAAATGAACAATCATACACATACACAGTATACCAATGTTTTACGTGGAAATCCAAAGTGAGAGAAAACCACATAATGTTTTTTCTTATATGTATTGAAGAATTACATTCATTCGAAGCAACAACTTCCTTTATTTTCCAGCTTCAACTGGAAGGAGGCTCCAAACCCTTTGTTTCTCAAGCTATAACCTGAGGGAAGCTCCAACTCCCCTATTCTCTAGCTACAACCAGAAGGAGGCTACAACCCCCTATGTTCTCTGGCTACAACTGGAAGGTGGCTACAACCACCTTTCCTTGCCCCGTCCAACTTCCCTGAAGTAGAAGTAGAATGATGGAACCACTGTCACACTATCACTGTGAGATAAAATATTTTAAACCTATACCAATAAACCCGAACCATGCATCAACCATGCATCAAACTGTACCTCAACCTGTAATCAACTTGTACCATAAAAAATTGCATCAACCATCCACCAACCTATACCAAACAACCTGTAATCAACCTGTACCATAAACAAGTGCATCCAACCATGTACCAAGTATGTACAGATCATGTTTCAACTACTCATCAACTATGACTCATCAATATGTACCAACATCATCAACTATACACCTCATGTACGTGTCAACTCATCAACTACTTGTCTCAACCATGTACCCAACATGTACCTTAACCAAAATCCCTCATCAATTTCATCATCCAAATATGATTTGTAAATATGCAATAGACCTGGTGTATATGATCACATACCTGCAAACCTTCCTTAACTTTCACAACAAGAGACTAGCATTTTCATCAAACTTTTCTTTAGTCTCACATGACTAGTTTGGGATTAGTCAACAACCTTAATTTGAAATAATCATAACTATGTACATGTAATGAATAAAGATAAAATAGTACACAATGTTCTTCAGTTTGTTTTATGCAATTCCTCCAGGTGTCACTACTTTGAACCTCTCAGAAAAGGAGTTATAGCAAAAATGGCATACCTTGCTGAATTCTAGCTTATTCTAGAGAGGGACCTTGTAGAGCGTTCCCCGCATGGAATATTTGTTGAATCAATTAGAAAATGTTACACATAATAATAAAGACTATACTATAACCAAAACATTTTTTCTTACTTAATTTGGATTTGTTAATAAAAATTTATGACGTTTTTACTTGAAACACTTGTTTTAGACTAGTTTTAGGACTAGCCACAAACCCTATTTTCCACGGAGTGTAACTCCAAAAATACAACAACCCACAAGATGAAATTTTTACCAAAGATACTTGGATATGTTTCCTCAATGAACTATCAATTTCACAGTCTGATTCATTCTACAAAAAACATTATTGAGAAAATGGTGAGATGACCTGTAAATAACATACCTTAGAAAGCATCATCAAAAGAATTTATCCTCCCTTGAATTCTGGTCTTCTTTTCTTCATCTTCCCTCTGAAATTTGGCTTAGATATCATTTGGTTACCTTAGTCACCTACATATATTCAATATTCTCAAGTGTGATATAAAATGAGAGATCCTTTCCTCTTATTTATACTCTCCAAGTAGCTTCCTTAGAAACATCTTCTAGGTCACTTTGTCCACTTTCCTTATTTTAGGGTTAACCCA
>JZKD02S2282237.1:11465-30914 GCA_000966675.3 Picea glauca | reverse complement strand
AACTTTGGATAAATGTAGAAGTGTCTACCTAGTGGTCCGGTAAAACCTCAAGGGAAATATAGTAAGCTAGAATGGGCTACATGTATCTCTAAGACAAAACTAGCAAAGAATTCATCTGGACCATCTCATATTGCAAAATAACAAACGTCATCCTCTCCCACTCACTTAGGGAATTCTACCAAAATAAAATGAACTATATCAAACGCGTGAACAGTAGAAGGAGGTATCCATATAACCCCGTCGAGGCTATGGACATTCGTTGGAAGTAGAGCAAGGTCTGTGATGTCCAAGTGACTCCGTCGGGGCTATGGATGCTCGCTGGAAGAAGAGCAACACCGTAGAAAGTGAGTAAAGGTAGCTAAAGGCTCTGTGTCAGTGAATGATTTACTAGATTTTTTTCAAAGAGGGATTGAGTCAGGGTTACACGAAACGAAGGAGGAATAAAGTTTGAAAACCCCATAGGAAGACCCAGAGGCATCCCAAAGAATTTCAAATGAAAGGGTAAAAGAGGCTCTTATTTAAAACCAATTAAGTTCTCCACCATCTTTTCCATCAGCCGAGCACGAAGGAGGAACAAAGATTCTGCTTTCGCCCAGTAAGTCACCATTTTTTTAGCACTTAACACACCCTAAAAATGCCTATGTCAAATTTTACTTTTTTGGGTACCACTTGATCTTTTGCACTATCTAATTCGACTTCATTGTGAAAAATGTTTCCTTTTCTTATCATCTTGACTCTCATTAATTCTTTCAAAGTTTTCTTGAATCTATGAAAAACCATCACTTAAAAGGATTGAATTTTAAATATAGAATCAACAGCCAAAACATTTCACCTGATGAACCCAAATTCGGCATTGGAAGGAATTAAAAGATCAAAGAAAATCACTCGAAAAAACCACAGTCGCCGAGTGCCAATCTTCACCGACATGGCGAAAGAAAGTTTTTTTTCGCGACAAGCATCACACAAGGATATCGCTGATAATCGATCCCTTTCGGGATCAGTAAAAGGAGAAGAGAGTAAATGTTAACAGAGAAAGAATTGATATCACCGATAGTTGATACCCGATGCGCTTAGTGATATCAAAGAAGACCATATCGCAATGAACATTCGGACCACGCTGAAATTTTTTCTCTTATCGCCAACTTCCAAACCGTTTCAGCATCAGGATTTTTGAGGAAGCTAATCCACAGGAAAACTAGTGATAGGTTTGTCCCCGATTGTCGACCCCCAATACCTTTTTGGCTAGGTGAGTAAAAATCTTCAGTGTAATATCTTCGTATGGAGGGGAGAAAAACAAACAAAGAAAATCAGAACGCCAATGAGGGTAAATTTGGAGTTAACTTGGAGGAAATACGGTTTGTCTAAATGGAGCGAACAAGTGGCGTTGCACAACGAATCCCAGGCTCGAAAATACGTTCTGATTCAGACATGAAAATATATGGACAAAGAACATAGGATATAGATACGCAAAGAAAGGAAACAATACATCCAACTGCTACAACTAAAATCCTTTTATCAAAGTTTCAGGACTTTTGCATTAGATTTCGATCGAGCTCAAATAATATGCAATAGAAGCTCTCTACACTATTTGGCCAACCAACCTGGTTTACATTGAAAACATGAAATATATAGGCAAATGTGCCACTTGGGCTGCCCTACTCTCTAGATATTATCCCTAGAATCTAGGAAACGAGCCTTCCTCTGATCAATGGCTTTTCGTATCACCTCTTTCCCAAAATAGAAAATAATTGTGTAAGGTCATGTCATAACTGCTTGTTTCTTGGTTCGGTCATCAACAGGTCTCTTCATAGGGGTGGTGATGTGTCAGATTTTTTCGATGTCCTTTGTGCTTCGCGTAGCTGCACGATTGTATCCTTCACTTCCTAGAGCTATCTATTCAGCCACATCACATTCCCTTCATGGACTTGTGATGATGACACCTCAAGGGTCTTTGCTGCCAACTATCATCTTAATTCTCTCTTTTCCTAGTAGAAATTGACAATGGTGAGTTGTTCCTTTTTCTGCTACTGAGTCGGCTCTCGAACGTTATTTCATGTGGAATCTTTCCTCCTCGTTCTTCTCCCACTTTCTTGACTTGTGAATTCCATAGGCTCTAGATGAATAGTGCACATAAGTAATTCCTCGGTAGTTGATCTTACACGTGACTCACTTGGGACTTGGCTTTCCCCGAATTCCTTGTTCTTCCTTGGCCTACCCCTTCTCTAGGTATCGGTTGTTAGGTAGGCATGTCTTCCAACGTCCTTCCTTTTGGCCTAGATCCTTCCACTTTGTCATTCGCATATTGGGATATTATAGTTTCCGTGCGAAGATGGGAATATCCCTTTGAAACCTTGGGGATGCCCACTGTAAGTAGGAATGAATCCTAGTCACTTTGGCGCTCAGGCCTGGTGCTTTTGCTTCTTCACATCCCCTTTTTTATGTTTTGAGGGGTTCCCATGGTGCAACATGTATTTGTATTATGCGCGAAATACTTGGCGAGGGCTCGAGGGGGAAAACTTGATCAATATGGGGTCACGAGACGAACGACCAAAAATGCATAAGATCAGATGGTGAATAGAATGCATGCAAAACATCCATAATTTATAATAGAGTGGGCAATAGCTGGAAACATTCCATGGAACACTGAATTCATGGCGATTGGATGTCTTGAAGCAAAACGAAGATTTTTTGTGGAACATTCACGTGACGAGTATGTTTCGAGGTGTATGAGGTACAACCAATAGGATTTGCAGGGTGTATGTGATACGAGAATCGTAATTTTTCATCCTTCTAGCCTTCATGATGAGTTCATGATGGTTGTTGCACTTGTCGATGCCACTTCTGTTTGAACAACTTTCCTCAACCTGAGGCACCTAACGACTTCCTTTATGACAGGACCTGACTCCTTTGGACCTGACCTGACTTCCTTTATGACAGGACCTGACTCTTAACACATGTTTGACTCTGACATCCTTTCCTGACTCCAAGGGCCAACCAACCACTGGCTTGACTTCAACCCTCATGTTATTCCATACCCGATCTTTCATGTTGTGGCACATGGAAGTAACCCGACTAAGGCCCACCCTAACTAGAGAAAAGTTACGGCGCTAACAAAAATGAAGCGAGCAATTCTAAAGCTGCATAGATCCCATGAGTATCAAATAACCAGGTTTAGCATGCTTTACAGGTATGTACCAGTCTAGAATTTTCATGCTTACACTTCATACATATGTTTTACCCAGTTTTTCTCTATACGCAACCTCTAAAGGATTTTATTTTTTGATTGTAGGAAATATGCCTCCGAGTATTAGGTAAACATGGCATGGCAGCCTCATCGGCAGATTCAGGAAAAATGGGCCAAGTGTGAGAAGATATGGGTCAAAATCAACAAGGAAATGAAGGGTATCGAACTCCCCGAGTTTGTCATGCCCGAAGAATTTGTCAACTTGCGTGACATAGTCATATTGCACACCGAGAAAGACTCATTATGGGTCGAAGAAATAGAAAATGTGACAAACATGGTGCACGATCAAGAGTAACAATTTATGGAACACCTGATCAAAGCTTGTGCTATGCGACAACAGTTAAGTTCCAGTATAGTCAAGCATCGGGCACATGCAGTAGAGATCAGAGAGATTGACTCGACCCCGATAGAACAACATATATTATCATATGCCAACACTTGTGAGGATTTGTTCATAAAGTGGTCAGAGTACGAGAGGATTCACCCTCTTAAGTGATATCTTGATATGACTAATGAAAAAAATCATAGATGAGAACGCCATGTCTAAACATTGCAAAGTCTAATTGGGCCTCGGTGGCAGGTTTGGTTCATGTTGTTGAGTGAAAGGGATTTAGGACCCATCAACAGAATTGGCGCTACAAGGAGGGCCTGAGAATGAATGGATGAATACTTATTCCATATAATATTTCAGACAGCCTGTAGATTCAAAACAACCCACATGCATGGCTATTCATTCCCAAGACAACCCACACACACTAAGTATTCCTGAAATGAGTAACTCACCCCAGCTCGAGGTAGAACGATTGTTCCCTGATATACCTTATGCTCTTCCTCATGAGGAATTAAATCAATTCATAATAATTACAAGATCATATGCCTGATAGATAGGTGTGTTGTCCTTAGCTCTGACACTTCCTCGAAGACAAAAAATAATCAGACCAGTGATTGACACCCCTGACTAGGTTTTTGTGCACACAATAGAAGACATAATAGATTTTGCAATCATTGAAATCAAACATCCTCTTAATCTAATCCCTGAAATTCCAGTCGACGACGTCTCGGAGCTGGATGATTTTTCAGAAGAGGAAGAGTTTAAATCAAGATGCGAAGATATCTAAGACACAAATACCATGATGAAGAAAAGGGAAACCCACCTCAGAAAAATCAACCTTGGTTGGCCAGAGACACTTTGGCTAGCTCAGGGCGTGTCCATAACCTTCCCCAACATCCATAGAAATTACTTCCTAAATTCGACCCTGAAACCTCAGCACTACGTGAAGATCATATCAAGAAATTCATATTGGCTATCAGACTGATGAATGTCCAACATGAAGATGTAGTTTGCAGGTTTTTCCCCTATACTTTTGAGAATTCAGCTTCTACGTGGTATTTTAACTTGCCTATAGGATCTATAACTAGTTGGACAAAGTTTCAAAAAGACTTTTTAGATAAATTTGGAGAAGAAACTACTACAAGAGCTCTGATAGCTAAGTTGTTCTCCTCCACCAAGAGTTCAAAAGAAAGAGTCAAATATTTTAATCAAAGATTCACTACCATATTAAACAAATTCCAGCTCGAAGCTAAAACTACTCAGGAATTACAAATTGAAGTATATGCTAATGCTCTCCCAGCTTCTATTTCCATGTTTGTGAAGAGGGTTTCCAAACTAACCCTGGCTGATAATTTTGAAGAAGCCAAAATGATAGAGTTCCAAATCAAAGGATGTAAAGAGGGCTAGGTCTCTTTAGTTAAGAAAGAATCTCAACCTCCTCCCATGAGAGGGTTGTTGCTTACTAAACCCCAAGGAAAACAAATAGAACAGGCCCCTGAAAAGGGAAGTGGGGAAATAGAATACCTACAACGTATGGTAAAAAAACTATCAAACAAAATCATAGACATGAATAGAAGTGCAGGGGAGGGAAACCAAGGCTAGAGGCCCTATAACCCTTTCTTTGAAAGTAATCCACCATTAAAATCCATTGAACCTCTCCTAGGCAACCTAAACATCGATCTGGGAAGTGTAGCATCTGACTCTTTCTTCACTTATTACCAAGAGAACCACTCTGAAAGAGACTTCCCCTAATGGGTGCATGCCATGAAACTAATGGCCAATCAGTTTCTAGATGAAGTATCCCTGACCGAACAATCAATCATCTCCAGTATGAATATCGTCGATTAGGAAGAAATTGCTCCACGAGAAGAAACAACCATGTTGATATGGGATCTTGACCTAGCTATGCCTTCCGATGACCTGTTTGAGGTTCAAGAACCACCCGCTAAAGTCTTGGATGTGCGAACACAAAGTAGGGGTCAACCTGTCTCAAATAACCTTTCTCTTGCCAAAATTTTGAGCGGAAGATCAACTCCCAATCACCTAAAATCACCTTTTTCTCCCTGTAAGAACCCTATAAATATCCATACACGAGAATCACTGAAGATGGATTACAACATAGTATAATATTTGAAGAAGTTGAAGACTAATATATTAGTTATGGAAATATGTAGAATCCCTCAGCAAAAGGACTTCCTGTTACAAGCTTTGAAACCAGTAGAAAATCCTATGACAAGCATTGATCACGGAAGAAATCCAACTGTGAATGCCTTCTCTGAATATATGAAGGGAAAACCTGTTGTCCCACCTTTCCTTTTAACATTTTAAGTCTTCAACAGAAACCTCCATAATTGTTTGGCCAATTTAGGAGCATCCTCTAATGTTATTCCACTGTCTATTTGCAAAAACCTAAACACAGTTCCTCTCAAAAGTGATAAACATGTAATACAGAACCTAGGTGAAGGTCATATGGGAACTCAAAGATGTAATGATCAGAATAAAAACACATCCTAAATTTGTGCAAGTGATTGGCATCATTGTAGTAGATATCCCAGAAGCTTATGGATTATTATTAAGCCGATACTGGTCTGAGAATTTAAACAGATACTTTAGTATAGAATGGACTCACCTTTGGTTACCATTAAAGGGGCACGCCAACATGATTAGAATCGATAGGGAAAGATATCTAAAACATATTGCTACTGACCTAGAAACCCTAAACGAGCCCTCATCAGGATATTTCCCTATGCTAGGTAATTACTCATGTGATTCCTACTTCGGGAACTTGTCACCTCTCTCATCTAATGTTCCCTTTACCCAAAAATATGAAATTGATTTTCAAGAGGAATTGTCGACAATGGCAGAAGATACCCTTTTCTCTCAAGAACCTGCATTAGAAATCAGAGAACAAATAGGAGGAAAAGGGGAAAGTGACAGGAAAGAAGAAGTTGAAAGATTCTAACCACAAGTTTGGACCTTATACTTTTATGGCTCTAAATCGCAAGAAGGGTCTAGGGAAGGGTGAATCCTCATTAATCCTAAAGGTAAAAGTCATTTACTATCCTGTAGACTTGAGTTTGAGTGAAAAAAACAATACCATCGAGTATGAAGCTCTAGTACAGGGGCTAAAGAAATCCATAGACTTAAACGTCAAAGAATTGAAGTTTTTCGGAGACTCTGAAATCATTGTCAAGTAGATAAGGAATACTATACATTGCAACTCTCCACACCTAAAGAACTACCAACAGGAAGTGCACAAGTTAATAGAAGATTTTGCAGCTTTCAACATTACAGCGATTCCCAAAGCAAAGAACATTCTTGTTGATTCTCTGGCCATCGTTGCTTCAAGGCTATCACCTCTAGAAGATTATGAAGCATCTCAGTTCACTGTGGAGCTACTTTACAAATTGTCAGCGCCCAACAATATTTCTAATTGGAAGGTATTTGAAGGAGATGAACAAATCATAAATTTTTTGACCAACTAGGATAATTTTAAGGACTTGGATATTGATAATGAAGTATTCCAAGAACAATCAACAAAATTTGATCCTCAGACAGATCAATTGATTGACAAACCGAGGTCTCACACGATACCGAAGTGAATAACTAACTTAGAAAATGTTTTCGACCTAAGGGAATGATTTAAGGGGTCAAAAAACACGAAGAACATTATTTCATGTCCTATGCATGAAACTATAAATCTTGGAACCCCGGAAAACCCAAAAAACGTAAACCTCGACAAGACCATATCTAAGGAGGAAACGAAGGCCTATCTAAAAATTTTCAGACAATATCAAAATGTCTTCGCATGGTCCTATCGGGATCTAAAAACTTACGATACTCATATTATTCAACACACTATCCCATTAAAACCCGAAGTGAAACCCTTTCAAGAGAAGCTCCAGAAATATCATCCATCCCTGGAACCTCTCATGTGTCAGGAGTTAAAGAAACTACTCGATGCCAAGATCATTTTTCAAGTTAGACACTTTGCATGGGTAGCAAATTTGGTTCCTATGAGAAAAAAGTCTGGTGAAATTCACCTATGCGTAGATTTCAGAAACCTCAACGGAGCTTTAGAAAAGGACAACTACCCAGTCCCACCAATGGAACAACTCTTGCAGACCGTGTATGGATCTGATATTTTCTCCCTACTGGATGGTTTCTAAGGCTACATCCAAGTTCTTGTGTCAAAGGAAGACCATTTGAAAAATACCTTCCGAACCAAGTGGGGAACCTTTGCCTATAAATGCATGCCCTTTGGGTTAATCAATGCAAGAGAAACCTTCCAAAGGGCGATGAATGTATCATTTCGAGGACTAATTAAAATACGTGTAGTAGTTTATTTGGACGACATAACGGTGTATTCTAAGAACAGAGAGGAACATATCCAACACTTAACCCAGATTTTCAAAAGGTGTAGAAAATACGGTATATCTTTAAATCCAAAGAAAACTATATTTGGTGTTGAGGAGGGTAATATATTAGGTCATATTATATCCCAGGCATAAATTCGTATAGACCTGGAATGGGTCAAGGCTATAACTCAACTCACGTTACCTCACAACAAAAAAGGAAATGCAATCCTTCTTCGGGAAAAACAATTTTATAAGAAAAATCACCCTAGATTTTGTCGATATTGTCAGACCATTACAAAATATGATTCACAAAGATGTTGAATTTAAGTGGGATGATGAATGAAAGGATTCTTTCAACAAAATTAATACGGCGATATCTCAAGCTCCAGCATTGCAAAGCCCCAATTTTAGTAGAGATTTTTTCCTCTATACTTTCGCCTTCGACCAATCGTTAGCTGCAGTATTGACTCAGAAGGATGATGACAACAATGAGGCTCCCATGTCATTCATGAGCACTAATCTTTAGGGGGTCGAACTAAATTATCCTACTATAGATAAACAAGATTATTCAGTTTATAAGGTAGTAAGACATTTCAAATCTTACATCCTCAAGAACCACACCAAAGTAATTGTGCCTCACCCCACAGTTTGATCCCTATTTACTCAACAGGAGATGGGGGAAAGAAGAGGGAAATGAATGGAAGTAGTCCAATAATTTGATCTAGATATAAAACCTGCTAAATTGATTAAAGGAAAAGGGTTATGCAAACTGGAATCTAAAGCTCAAGACCAAGTAAATTAAGGCCACAGATGGGAGAATGAAATGGAATGATGGTGTGGTGAAGATTCATACATTTCCCTAGGGAAAGAGTCTTTGTATGAGAAACTGAATTATCTCCTACACCATGGGACTTGTCCAGAAAAACTCAACCCTAGGGGAAGAAGAGCTCTCAGGTTAAAATGTGCACAATATCGCCTCATAAACTCGGTACTCTTCTGGGTTAATTATGATGGGGTAGTTTTGATATGCCTCGAACGTGTATATGAAGATAAATTTCTAAAGGAGCTCCATGATGGCCCTATTGGTGGACATTTCACAGGAGACACCACTGCTCATAAGATACTGATAGCTGGTTATTATTGGCCCACTTTGTTCAAGGATGCTCACACATACGCTAGAAATTGTAAAACTTGTCAAATAAGCACTGGGAGGGGGAAGAGAGCATATGTCCCACTCCAACCAGTGGTCGTTTCGAGGCCTTTTGAGCAATGGGGTTTAGATATCATAGGAGAGATTACACCAAGCTCTTCAAAACAACACAAGTACATACTTACTGCCACTGAATTTCACTAAATGGGCAAAGGCCCTCCATTTGACTCATGTAAACAAGAAGGTGGTAATCCAATTCATAGAAAAATAATTGATCACTAGGTTCGACCTCCCTTCTGTCCTAGTTTTTGATAATGAAACTTACTTTTCTTCCACCCTATTAACAAAGTTTTATCTAGACAAATGAATCATAATTAGGTACTCTGCAAATTACTATCCACGGGGAAACTGAGTGGCATAATCAACTAATAATAACCTAGTGAGGATATTAAAGAAAACAGTTGCAGACAACTAGAGAAACTGGCATAATTCACTTTATAACGCTTTATGGGTCAATAGAGTCACACCCAAGGAAGATATAGGGAATTCCCCATACTTTATGGTATATGGGAAGGAATCCATTCTCCTGAATGAGTTATATCTTCCATCCCTTAAACTCGCTCAGAATTCCAAAGGGCAGCCCTCATCGAACTTACAACAAATAACTGACACCCTACTCATGTTAGAAGAAGAAAAGGAGAAACCTAAGTCAAAGTTCATAGCCCACCAACACATAGTTAAAATATGGTTTGATAAGCATAAGGCTAAAGAGAAGAATTTTGATGTAGGAGACCTAGTCCTGAAGTGGGATAGAGAAAATGAACCTAAGGGAAAACATTCAAAGTTCCAAAATCTATGGCTCAAACCTTTCCAGGTGGCTGAGAATATTGGATTAGGCACATATCAACTACAGGATCTGAGGGGAGAATCTGACGCCCTCCRAGTGAATGGCCAAGCCCTAAAACAATATTTCCATTAATAATAATAATAATAATAATAATAATAATAATAATAATAATAATAATAATAATAATAATAAATAATATTTTATGTTTTGCATGCGTATTTTCATGATTTTTGGTTTTAGCTAGGTTGATTGAGAAATGCATTTTTCTTGTTTTCTTTTTTTATTTGGATTGCTGTGCTTTTGAAGTTTGTGTTTAGAAAGACACTGGTTGACCTCAAATCATGCGACATGGCGAAATTTGTCCCTAACTCATTGCTCACATATAACACAAGAAGCGTTGGGGAACCTGCACTTGTTTCGAAGGGGTGTCTATCTAATGGTGCTAACATAAGCGAAGCGAGCAATTCAAAATATGTAGAGATCCTGTGAGTATCAAATAACCTAGTTTAGTAAGCTTTATGGGTATGTACCAGTCTTGATTTTTCAAGCTTACACTTCATACATATATTTTACCCAGTGTTTCTTTATATGCAGTCTCTAAAGGATTTTTTTTTTTGATTATATGAAAGATGCCTCAGAGTATTGGGAAAACATGGCGCGAGATCCTCATCAGGAGATTTAGGAAAAATGGGCCAAGTGTGAGAAGAGTTGGGTCAAAATCAACAAGGAAATGAAGGATATAATATTCCCCACATTTGGCATGCCCGACGAATTTTTCGACTTGCGCGACATATTCAAATTGCACACTAAGAAAGACTCATTATGGGCCAAAGAAATAGAAAAGGTGACAGACATGAAGCAAGGTCAGGAGTGACAGTTTATGGAACACTCAATTAAATATCGGGCTATGCTGCAACAATTAAGTGTGAGTATAGTCAAGCATCGAGCACATGCGGTAGAGATTAGAGAGATTCAATCGTCCCCGATAGAACAACATAGATTCTCATACACCAACACCTGCGAGGATCTGTTCATCAAGTGATCGAAGTACGAGAGGAATCACCCTCTTAAGTGATATATTGAGATGACTCATAGAAAAACGCATAAGAGAGAACGCCATGTGGCAATTTTTTTTTTTCTTATCTGCACTTTAGTTTTTATTTTTAGTAAATTTTATGTTATAAATAAGAGCATCGACTGATTACTTAAAGGTCGATGGTTGTTGCAAGAAACTCTCATTTTTGGTTTTGTTAAGAACTATTTCAGAGCAACCTTTAATTGAGAGGCCCTTCTGGACCAGAGACAAGTTTATGTTTTCATCAAATGCGTGTATGATTGGATGTGGAGAAGAACTATTTCCTATTCTTTCTCATGAATAGATGCAGTAACAAGTAAAAGTTATTAAATCTATTAATAAGTTATATGATGCAATGTTTTACAGTTCTTTCTTTAATGATGAAAATGAATGTTTTTGTTATTATGTGATTGATGATTAGAGTTGAGTGAATTATTTTGCTTGCCGTCGTTTATCACATACATGTTTTCTTCTGATAATTTGTATCTCAGTCAGTAATTGGAATATTCACATGGTTAATGTATTAGTACTAGGCATGTGGTATATGATCATTGCCTACATGCTAGATTAAAGGGTTATCCCAAGCTCAACCTCTTCTCCAGTAGTTTAGTTTGTTCCCACTTTGTTACCTAGTTGGTTTATACCTACTTTATCTTATATTAGTCCTACCTAAGAGAAAAACACAAAAAAGAGAATGTCTGAACTGGAGGATAAATCCTTCACAAGAAAACGTAAAGCCCATCAATTAAACCGGCTAGATCGCAAGATCTCGATAACCATTCCACTATTAAACGTTGCACAGTCTAATTGGGCCTCGGTGGCGGGTGTGGTCCCTATTGTTGAGTTAAAGGGATTTAGGACCCATCAACAGATCGTCTGATGGAGAAGGATGCGTGGCACTTGATCTGAAACTTTGGGGCTTCTGCCTAGTCACTAATCCTTGTGAAACTTTGACATGCCGAATACACGTGAGCCATTAATATAATCATGATCTACAATATGGTAAAGCTCCACTTTTTTTGCCACATGCCGCTCTTGGTTGGACCCTTCTTCCTACTGCAAAGATCAACAACTCACAATTACTTTGGGAGTTTGAGCTTGGGGCCTTTTCATGCATAGCTCTTACAATCCTCTGAGGTAAATCTTCCAAAGTGAGGGATATTCCTCCATGTGTCCTCTAGGTTTGGAAATCTGAGATTTACTTAGGTATTTCGGGCTTCGGATATTCAATACTTTTCAATGCATATCTCTTACAATCCTCCGAAGTAAATCTTCTGAAGTGAGGGATTTTCCTCCATGTGTCCTCTAGATTTGGACAGTCGAGATTTACTTCGGCAATTTTCTTCTGCTTTCTCGCTCAATCCTCTGAAGTAAATCTTCTGAAGCATGAGATATGCTAACGCGTGTCCTCAACCTTCAATGGATCATATTTACTTTGGGACTTCAACTTCTCTTTCTAGTCATTAATCATTGCACTACTTTGAAATCTTGATCTCCCAAGAACCATTGATCTGAACTATTCATGGGATCTTTGTTGTTGAAAATCAAGCCTGTCTTCTTGCTTGTGTTCCAAGCTTGAAATGGATTGTTCTGAATGTTGTGCTTTGTCCTTATGGCCGCTAATTGTACAAACAAGGGACTTGGATGACCTGATGTGAGCTTGGGCAACAAAATGACCATTAATTCGAGACAAAATGATGATGAGTGCTCGTCCTTCTTTGAGAAAAATAGAAAATCTTCAGTATGGGACTTGGTCAGGAAAGACACCAATGGAAACCAGGTCATCATCAAAGGAGGAAAACAAATTCATCAGTTAGAGGGAAATATTCTAGGACTTGGTGGTGCAAAAGAGAGAGAGAGAGAGAGAGAGAGAGAGAGAGAGAGAGAGAGAGATGAGGCAAGGGTATAGACTTAGGTATAAACAACAAACACATACGACCCTTGACAACTTCATGTGATAACACATTAAATATTTAAAAAGGATTAAATTTCTCTATTACTGATTCACCCCCCCTCTCAGTAATCCAAAAATGTATATGTGGAAAAATATGATTTTTAGCTCTGGGAAGTGCAAAAGGGGACTTTAAGTCTGCATAGGGAAATGGAGAAGGCCTTGTGAGCAAGTTGTACAGGGTGAGGAAAATATTTCTATAACAGATGCCCCCTAATGTGTGAGTTCAGAGGAGTATCTGTGATGGATGAAATACATTATAATTCACATAAGTGGATTAATGGAGACCCAGTTGGATGAACTAGTTGCTCATGAGAATATTACAATCCATAATGACTTTATACACATAGTTGTCAATTTGAATTACACTGTAGATCCATGTGGAAATATACCAAATAGTTGTTCATGGCCATGAATAGGAAATACAAAGGTAGATACATGCCATAGGTTGTCATAGTCACAAGCAAGGACTAGTGAAAACCAATCTCAAAATCAATCTGAAGATATCTATATATAATGTAGTACAATCTAATCTCCCACGATCAATGAAGTCATATAAGTACTGGTCCAATGAATGATAGAAAACTCGACGTACATGGGCTGTAGTGGTGAAACCTACATATACGCATGCCATATAACTGATAGGGCACGTATATGTGGAAAAATATGATTTTTAGCTCTAGGAAGTGCAAAAGGGGACTTCAAGTCTGCATAGGGAAATGGAAAAGGCCTTCTGAGCAAGTTGCATGGGATGAGGAAAATCTTTCTATAACACATGATCCAGTGCTCTACAATATGTGCAGGTTGTACAAGGATTTGGGACTCCATGAGCTAAGTGTCTCGGTTGATTACAATTGTAGCATATTATTGGGCCTCTACCTCCTCTGCCAAAACTTTATCTACCTTGACCTCTGCCAAAACCTCCTTGGCCTCTTGGATTAAAGCCTCTCTGATTATTATACTGTGTGTTAGCACCATAAGTCACTCCTGGATTATGGCAAGAGTAAGCATGATACCCATCAGTTTTATATGTCACGAAAATTGAATTAAGGTGGTTGAATGTATCTAGACCCAGGAGAATATCGTTTTAACTCAAAAAAATGGGCGAGGCATGCACGAACAGGTGAGGTACTGATCTAAATTCCGTCAGTAAGTTGAATTTAAGGTGATCAGATGGAAGACTTGGTGAGAATATGAATGAGACTTCTATGGGCATCCGGCCTTCCAACATCTCGGGGAAGAAAAACAAGACACTGAAATATATTGAATTGACAAAGCTACAACAACACAGTGATGGCTCGACTGGATCCTCCAATTCCGAACATCGCAATACTGTTGTAAAAAATTGATTGTATCTTCCAATTCGAAGCTATTCAGTGTGAGAGGGAAAGGTAACATAGGAAACTGATTAAAAGTGGTGTAAAAATTGCAGTGATTAACCATACATCATCCTACAACATCACAACCCTCGACTAGATCTTCTAATTCCGAGTGTCTCAAGACAAAGTTTACAGAGAGATGACAAGAAGCTGAATTTCATTAAACAAGAAGTCTCAGAAGCTAATACATAACCAAAGCAACCAATGCTTCATAAAAATTTACAATCGGGAGCCTAGATCAACCATCGACACTAACAAAAAAGGAAAAAATGCCTCTAAATACTTGGAGCTGGCTCAATCGCTGAAGGCACCATCATATCATGATTTTAATGCTTCACGTAGGCAATTTTTCCTGTCAGGTTGTGCATGCAGACGTTGGTTAGACTGCCCATGCAGTTGATTGTCAGACACAATCTTTGTCAGGCTAGAGTAACAGTCACCTTCTACACTTTGTCTCTTTTTGACCTTTTGTTTATGGAAGGAGACGACGTTCAACCACCATCAACCACCTTAATAACTACTTTCTCAGGATTAGGTAAGGCCTGATCAACTCTTATCTTGGACAACATGGAAGCCTTTCCTTGGCCACTACTATTTCGTTGGATTTCTATGAGGGGGTCTGGCCTGTGAATGTGGACGAGGATCTAACGGGGAGGGCGATGGCACCAATAATGTGGAGACAATATGAGGGGAGTTAAGGTGGAAACCAAGTGGCAGAGAACGAGGGATATGACACTAGACAAGGAGTGCCACAGGAATATGGATAAGACATAGGTGGAAGTGGCATGGAACACGAGGGAACAGGTGTCGAGAAATAAGAGGGACGAAGGGAAAGAGGGCATGACACCTGGGAGAGTGGAGGACAGGTGTTTAGGTGGTGAAAGGTAGGAAGGAAGTGGGAGATGTGATAGGGGAATAAGAAAGGCATAGTGGGGGACATTTGTCACCAGAAGGAAAACGCGGTAAGCGGAGGAGGAAGAAGTAAGGGGCTTTAGGGGGTGCCCACATGAAATTTCCCATATCAGAACCCCCATTAAAGGAAGAATGACAAGGGAGTCCAAAATGAGACCTCAACCATCAATGTGGGTTCTTAACTCCTAGTCGTTTAAACTTGTGTGCCCTCACGTCAGACCCCCTCCCCACCCATTAAAGGTAGAATGATGAGGGGGGTCCAGAATTGGACCCTGATCGTAGATCTGGGAACGCAAATTCTAATCGCTCAGATCCACATGCTCGATAATGCCTATATCAGACACCCCCCCCCCTTTCATTAAATTCATAGAGTCGAGGGGGTCCAGAATTGAATCCTGACCGCAGATCTAGGCACGCAAATTTTGGCCGCCCAGATATGCCTGTTGTTTAGCACAATGCGTATTTCGCGCCCCAAACATAGGATAAGTGGGTTTTTTGACCCATTTCTTCCCCCTTTTTCACCAAAGGAGGGAAATTAATAAGGAAAACACCCCATACATGTTTTTTTTATAACATTAGGATCCATGGGGGATGGAACTCCCCCTGCAGGTTGCCAAGAACTCATTTTGCATCTTCACTGCCTTGTTGTTGGGCTAAGGAGTCCCTTATTGAAATCGAAAACAGACAGAAAACAATATTTACAACAACAGAAGAGCCACTTAAGGCTCAAATGAAACATTTCTTCAGGAATGTCCATTCACAAGGCCATTGAAAACTTCTTCGCCCTTCAAATCCTGTAACCTGTAGGTTTTCTTCAAGAATACTTTAGAGATATTGAAGGGCCCAATCCAGAGGGCGTCAAACTTGTTGTGTTTGCCTTTGTCCTTCCTGGGGGAATCCCACTTAAGCACTATATCTCCCAGCTCGAATTCTTGTTTTCTGACCTTCCTGTCAAAGGCCTTCTTGATCTTTTGTTGATGATCATGAGATCTATCCACTACTTGCTCTCTGGTCTGTTGCACTTCCACCAGTTGATGAATTCTTTTGACCATATCGTCTGGTTGTCCCTCATAATATTGAAAGAATTTTTCTACAGGTGGAGCCAGCTGAATGGGAAATACAACTTTTGTCTCATAAACAGGTTGGAAAGGGGAGGTGCCCAAGGACCTTTTGGTTGTCACCCGATCAACCCATAGAGTGAATTTGAGTTTTGAATCCCAAGCCTTCTTATTGTCTTCTAACAATATTTTGATGAGCTTGATTAGACTCTTATTAGAAGAATCTTCTAGTCCATTACCTTGAGGATAATAGGGAGTGGAGTGAATTAGCAAAATCTCAAACTGCTCATAGAATCTGAACAGGGGCTCAGACTTGAAAGATGCAGTGTTATTAGTGATAATTTTGTTTGGGTAGACAAACCTTGCTATGATATCCTCCAGGAAGCTGATGACAGCTTTTTGTGAAGCACTCTTGGTGGGGATAGCTTCTATCCATTTGGTGAAATAATCTGTTGTGGTTAAGATCCACCTGTGTTGGCCACTTGAAGCAGGATGAATTTCCCCAATGAATTCCAACCCCCATTGTTGAAAGGGTCCTAAAGCTACTACAGGATTTAGTGGAAGAGATTTGAGTTGCTGATTTCCTGAGAAATTTTGGCATTTGATGCAGGCTCTGACCTTTCTGCAGACATTAGTGAATAAGGTGGGCCAGTAATACCCAGCCCTGAGAATTTTACAGGCTGTGGTTTTCCAGAAATGGTGTCCCCCACATAGGCTATCATGAAACTCAGGCATAATCTCTTGGACCTCCTATGGGTCTAGACATCTCAGAAGCACTCCTAGAGGGTCTCTCCAATACCAAAATCTGGTCAATAAGGCAATATTTGACAGCTTTGAGCTTTAAATATATTGCCTTACTCTTCCCCATTCCATCAGGAGGCTTTAACTTTTGTATAAAATATATAATGTGTCCATACCAGGTGCATTATGCTATTGGGGGACTGTCATCAAACAACTTGACCTGTTGAATTTCTGAGAAAGTTTTATTGAAGTTAACCCCCAACACTTTACAATTAGATTCAGCCAACAACTTAGCTAAACCCTGGTATTTAATCATCTTGGTGGGATTTATTTCAAGATCAAACTCAAGGATCCTGGTGATCCATCTACTCCTCCTTCCATCTATGTCTAGATGAGTTAGGATCTCCTTCATAGCAACTGAAGGGACATATGCAGTGATTTTTGAATGCAATACATAGACCCTGAAATCCTTGAGAGCTTTCACAAAGGCATAATCTTTCTTCTCCATAATATCATATTTGATATCTGCATCTCTCAATGCCTGACTGAAGAAAGAAATGGGCTGCTCCAAACCCTCAACATTTTTCTACAATAAGGCAGCTGCGACAGTATTGAATGAGGCAAAAGAGAAAATAAGGAAATCCTTTGAGTAATTAGGGCTGATAAGGACAGGAGCTTCAGTCGAGGATTTCTTTATCTGATCAAAGGAATTTTGAGACTCAGCAGTCCATTTAACTTCATTTCCCTTCCTCAACATGGTTGTTATAAGATTTACCATCTCATCAAAGTTGGAAACAAACCTCCTCAGAAAATTTATTTTTCCCAGGAAAGCCTAGACTTCTTCTATAGATCTCGAGAGTCATAGGTTTGGATTTCTTCGACTCTACTAGGATCAATCATAACCCCTTCAACTGATACTATAGGGCCCAACAAATTTCCCTCCTTCATGGAAAATAGCTACTTATTGGAATTTAAGGAGAGGCCAAACTTCCTGCACTTCAGGAAAACTCTTTTTAAATGTTCACGGTGCTCTCTGTCAAACTTGGAGAAGACTGTGATGTCATCCAGATATATGACCATGAACATGTCCCTTTCTCCAATGAAAGCGATATCCATGGCTCGTTGAAAGGTTTCCCCTACATTCATCAAACCAAAGGGAATTTTGGCATACATGAATGTACCCCAAGGAGTGGTGAATGTTTTCTTTTCTCTGTCCTCCAGCAGGACAGAAATCTGATTGTAGCCAAAGAAGCCATCAATCATGGAAATCCCGGATGCTCTTATTACCCTTTGCATTATATGTTCCATCTTGGGCAAGGGGTAATTGTCCTTCTTTGATATTTTGGTCAGGTTTCTGAAATCAACAAAAAAATTGATTTCCCCACTCTTCTTCCTCATTGGGACCAAGTTGGCCAACCACTCTAAATACCTCAAAGGCACGATGATATAGGCATCCAACAACTTCTTTACCTCTTTCTCCATGATAGGAAACAACATAGGATCGATCTGTCTTAGCTTCTACCTAAATGGCTTGGCCTCTTCCTTCAATGGGATCTTATGTTCAATGACAGTTGTGTCATATGTTCTGAGATCTTCGTATGTCCAGGTGAACACATCAACAAACTGCTTTAAAATCTCAACATATTTGGCCCTTTGTTCTCTTGTCAGACTGCTTGACAATTTGATGAACTTTGGCTTTGTCTCTGTGTTGATATTGCATTCGGATATGTCAGACTCATCGATCGACACCTTAGCTTTCACTGTTACATCATTATCATCAAAAATCCTCTCCAAAGGGACTAGTCCCTTTGGAATGTGATTGCTACGTAACTGCACAATGTTGGAATTAGTAATTTTCTTTAAAAATACATCATCATGTGAGTTACTTTCAGGTTCATGGTCCTGGTCTATTTGTAATGTAGAAAATGCATCAATAGTTTCCAAGAACTTCTTGATTTGAATATCATCCTCAAATACCCTCCAGTGCTTGACATTGTTTGGTGTATAAGGTATGTATTTTACTTCTATATCATACCTGAGCCTCGGTGGTAGGGGCATTTTGGAACTGCTTGTTGAAGTGGCTAAGGAATCAGCTATTATATTCTCATCTCTAGGAATGAATGAAATGTTAAAATTCGAGAAGAAACTGTCTATCAAATCCCACACTTCATTCTTATAAGATCTCAGCCTCAGATGCTTAGCTTTGTAGAGATTTATGACTTTCTTTACAACCAAATCAGCATCTCCGAACACAGACACTTCTTTGATTCCCATGTCCTTTGCAACCCTCAAACCCAACACAAGAGCTTCATACTCTACCACATTATTGGTAGTCTCGAATTCTAATTTGAAAGATAAAGCTATGGTCTCTTGGGCTAGTGATATAAACACCATTACAGCACT
>JZKD02S2282226.1:8824-23560 GCA_000966675.3 Picea glauca | reverse complement strand
ACCAAAAAACATTCTAGAAGAGGAATATTTTTAAAGTAGAACCTTTTAAGAAATCATCTTACATTTATTATGTCTAACTACCCATTTATTATATCTAACTACCATAGTGGGTCTTATTTAATAATATAGTGGACCTAGTCCACCTTACATTGAATGGTCTCCACTATTATCACTATGGGTCCCCCCACTATCTCTTTAGTTGAAGCTTCTAAGAAGTCATCTTACATTTATTATATCTAATTACTTATTTATTATATCTAACTACCATAGTGAGCCTTATTTAATAATATAGTGGACATAGTCCACCTTACATTGAATGATCTTCACTATTATCACTATGGGCCCTCTGCCCCCCCCACTACCTCTCTAGCTACCTAATAGCAATGTTAGAGTCTTCCAATTAGTCAATGATTAACTTTTAATAAGAAACAATAAAAATAAATAAGTTGAATAAAGTAAGTAAGTTTGAAAATGTGGCCACAACCCCGCTCATAATTAGTCATAATTGCTTAAAGTGTTGGACTTTAGAAACATCTCAATATTTAGAGGGTCCATTTTTAACATTTTTTTTACCAAAACAATAAGCCAATAAAAGCTAAAAGCTACTATCTCTTCCAAAATCTTACCAAATGATTTCTACTTTCAATTTGGGATGCAATCAAGACAATTCAAAATATACCTTTCATTTTTCTACTTAACCTTTGTTCAAGACAATCCAAAATGTACCTTTCATTTTTCTACTTAACCTTTGTTCAAGACAATCCAAAATGTACCTTTTGATTTTAAGTAAGATTTATACTTGGATAAAGAGGATAGCATTTCTCATTACTTACCACCCCACCTAGAATCAATTCATAAGGCACTCTAAATTGGCTACAAAAGATATGCCTATAGCACAATAAGAGTAAATTATAATTTCAATAACATTAGGAGATTCTCAGTGATAAAAAAAAAAAAAGGCAAATGAATTAGATTTGTTTTGTGGTGTTTGTATTTAGCAGAAAAAGACAAGATTTTGGTATGTTGGTAACCAAATTTTTTTAATTATTAATTTATTTAAGGTTTGTGTTTTTTTTATTTTATTTACTGAATAATTTCAATTGTAAACATATTTATGATTACTAACTATTTAATTAATAATAACAATAAAACTTTTGTTCTTTATTTCAATTTTTTAAATTAAATTTTGTTTCAATAAATTATTAATACATTATTAATTATTAATTGTTTTTCTCTTAAAAATATTTTAAAATACTAATTAAAAATTTAAACCATTTAACATACTTATACAAACTATCTAAATCCTAACTTTATAATTTCCATAATACTTCTTAAATTCATTATTGTCTACTCAAAATTACCCAATATAATTTATATTATTCTTTTCATTTTCTTATATTCACTTAATATAATTTATATTATAAATTATATAATTCACTCAACATCATTTTGTTTTTAATTGTTTTTCTCTTAAAAATATTTTAAAAAACTAATTAAAAATTTAAAGCATTTAACATACTTATACAAGCTAGCTAAATCATAACTTTATAATTTCCATAATACTTCTTAAATTCATTATTGTACTCATAGTTACCCAATATCATTTATATTATTCATATAATTCACTCAACATCATTTTGTTTTCTAGAGGGATTTTGCTTCACGACAAAGTTTCTTTCATACTTTGACTTTTTTTTCATTTATAAGTTATTTTTGGTATATCTTGTTTTACTCTCTCTTACATGCATGGTGTCTTTGTAAGTTGGATTTTCATTTGTAAGTTGGATTTCCATGAAGTTGTAAAAAATAGAATTATTGTTTTCTTGTTACTTTATACGTAGTTGGTTTTAGTTTGTATTTTATATTTTATTTTAAAATTATTTTATTTTTTTAGTAATTTATTTTCTGAATGTATAATTCTAAATGTTGAAATTGAACAATTTTGATTGAAAAACCCTCCATTAAAAAACCAATGTGATTATTTACAATACTTATTGTGTAGTTCAATCATAGCTAGTGTGAATAGAATTTGTACAATACTTTGTGTACTCTTTATATGAAAATCACCTACTAGTGCGCATTCTACTTTGGGTTTGAATTTATATTAATATTCAAGAGGGTTTGGATGATTTTATTGAGATTGCATGTGTGATTGATTTTCTACATTATATGATGTCTAAACAATTCTCAAAATCTCAAAATCAAAGGGTTGGATGGCTTGTTCCCTCTCGAGGGTCCTTTAAAGTTTTTGTGTTGTAATCTCAACATTGATCTTGCTTTAAAAGGAGTTGTACTTTCATCTTAATGAATAGACTAAACGTATGCAACATTTATTTCACATAATTACTTATGCCCCATTTGATCATTTTTCCAGCTCACTTTTTTTCGTTCTATTGATTTTATGTCACCTTAAGGTTTACTTTGAGGGGACCTCATCTTTTTCCTTCACTTGAGTGTTTCCCTAAACTTCCTTTCGTGATGAGAGTTCACTCAGCTAATGAACCATGAGGTGTTGGTTGGACTTTTTTCACTCATGATAGAAATTGTCGACAACAACTATCTTGCAGTTGGAGAAAATAAAACAAACTTGGGTGGGACTAGGATGTTGTTTGTAGTGGATGGGTGGTCTAAGATTAAGCAATAACCAATCATCAACATTTTTTTATGTCTTCAACAAGTCCACTCTTTCTTAATTGAGTTGATTGTTAGAAATGGAAAGCACAATTATTTGTCTTTTATATCTAGGCTTCTTTGAGATATTATAGAAGAATTTGGTCTCCATGTGTAGGTAGTCACTAATGTTCCATGACTTTGTAGATCGGTAGGGTTGTTAGATTAGAGTAAAAACATAAATATTTATTGAACCCTAGTTGTGTGCATGCCTTCAATAATGCACTTTGAGACATTGGCAAAATGTCATTGATATTAAATGCAATGAAGACTATTAGAGATGTAAATATATTTATCTGCAACCACCACACCTCCATAATTGTGCACTATTCTCATGCAAAGAAGGAACTCATCAACTTTACATATATGAATTATGTTATCTACTTTCTTTTACTTGAGAGGACTCTTGGGGTCTAAGAGGCATCATAGTTCATGGTTGTCAAATTATATTCATTAGTGTAAGTTGAGAGACAATCAAAGACAAACAAGGGGGAGTGTGAAACAAACATTGTGGATTGATGATTGGTGAGTAGATCATATGTTCTTAGTGGCATTCTATAACCCTTATTGTGGAGGTCATTTGATACAAAGCTACATGTTTTCTTAGTCTTAAAGTTATGAGACCTTTGTAGCATGTTGGGATGAGTTAGAATTGGCATTCATGAGAGGAACCCTACACTAGAGTTCTACACATAATTGTTTGACCTATCATTCATTTGAGGTGGGACCTTATAAAGTTCCCTTTACACATTGTGAACTATGCACTTAATTGTAATTATGTGGAGAGACCTCTTGGGTTAGTCCCTCCTATTAATGATTGGGAGGTGAAGGAGTGATTAAAAAATGGCTCTTGTAAACATGTTATCAATTGATGACGATGAGTGTAACATACTTTCCAACACTTTCTTTCATTTGTAAAACCCAATCAACCCTTGAATATATTGTAGGTGCCTCTTGAACATATTTTAGGTGTGAGGATTGACATATCACAACCTAGGAAAATATGTTCAAAGGGGTTAGATATATAGATATGTAGATTCAAATATTTTTCACCTTTAATGATCAAATATTTCTCACCTTCTCATTGCATTGAGTTATGTCATATTACTAGTTCCCTATGATTCTATGATTGAAAGGAGTTAGTCCGCTTATAACTCCATTCTATTAAGAAGAATAACCTCTTTTGTATGAGAGAAAAGAAATGGTGAAGAATTTAATTGCAACTCAATGTTTTTAGAGGTTAGCTCTCGAAGACAACCAAGTATCTAAAGGACCAACTACATAATAGGATGTCAATTTACAGGAAACGTGAGAGCTAAAAGAAGAAGAGGTGAAGAGTTGTACCAATGAATATAAAGGTGAGATTGGGCATCTTTGATAGGATATAAATTTAGAGGAAACTTGAGAGATAAAAGAAGAGAAGGTGAAGAGTTGCATCAATGAATATAATGAATATAAAGGTGAGATTGAGCATTTTTGAGAAACCAAAAGAGTTTCACTGATAACAACAATTGCATTGGTGTGGTTGGTGATGTTAAGATGTTACGGCGCATGAAAGCATAAGGCCAAGTTTAAGCTATGTAGCCTCACTACTGACTTACTCTTTTTAAGGAAGAAATTATCATGTATGATCATCGATCATCTATGTATCTAAGGTTATATAAATAGAAATTTTCGATCATTTAAATCTTTTATATCATGTGAGATTATGGTGTATATAAAATCACCATTCACATATGGTCGAGTGTATGTAGATTGTTGATTCACATATTTGAATTTAGCTATACCTTAAAATTTAAAATCTGGAAGGACAAAGAAGTGGCTTTGATCCAGCTACTACTAAGATGGTGTAATTAGTATTAAAGTAAATTCTAATTTTTGAAAAGGATAAATCCCATTGCCTGTATGGATGCAGATAATTAGAACGTCTTTTTTAAGCCTCGCCAACCTTCCTAGTGCAAACACTAGCCATCGAGGTAAAATTTTAGTGTTACAGGCACTCCATATGTTGATATCTTTCAGAGAGACTATTAAATTCATTCCCAAACCGAGAAATGCTTATGAAAATAAAAATATCAATGTCGTACTAGTGTTTTGTGTCCACTATAGCTTTTCATCAAAGACATTGCCAATACATACATGATTCTATTATAAACGTAATGGCAATAATAATAATAATAACAATAATCTATTTTTAAGGTCACGGCCAAGCCAACACACCAAATTGGTGTATGAGACCCCCTTGTTTGTGGGACAAGGGACCCCCCTCTACCCAGCGATTTGACTAGTAAAGTCTACGAAGGTATACATACCCTACCCCCCTCTAGATTTGAACCTGTGACCTCTTAAGAGGAAACACGTGTTCTTAACCATTAGGCCCACTCAGGCTGTATAAATGAGTCTTTCCACCATTCCAAATAAGTGTGAATTTGATGAGTTAATGTTAATTCTTGAAACTGCTCAAAATATTCCTCACCAACTTGCACATGCAATCATATATGGTCCCAACAATTCATGGTTCAAAGGAAGTTTCAAGAATTTCATGATCAGTTATGTTCATTAAATACATACTTATAATGTAGATTTGCATACCAACACTATAGTTGAGCATCAAGAATTTTACTCCAAAATTGATTGTCACTCCATCATACAACCATGAGATCAACATCATTAATGCATGTGATGGTGCAATGTGTAGGAGATGTAAATGAGGGGGATGAACATAGTTTTTTTTAGTGAAACAACATCAATTCTCGTAGGCAAGTTTATGAACTTGCATATCAAAATCAAATATAAGAGATGTTGACTCATAGAATGCACTAAGGTCCTTGAGGACATCTTTCCATAATGAGTTTATAGATCCAAAAACTCCACTTAGTTAACCCCAACCCAGAGGATTTTTAGTTATGATCCATTGGTGCAATTTTTAGGATTTGGCCCAAACTGACTCTTGTAGGTCCCAAACTATTTCTTCGCCATTCCATAGAATCATTATGTTCATATGGTAACTATGTTTATCCATTTTGGGTCATCCCTCCCTATTTTTTGAGCCTTTGGTCTCCAAAAGCTTTAGTTTTGAAGGAGATGTAGATAAAATTCCTCAACTTTCTCCTTGGAGTATTGTTTGGATTTGGTTGGTAGTCACCCCTTCAATCATACCTACCAAAGTTTATGTTGACACTTCTTTTTCATTTGATATTCTTCAACAGAATGATATCATCTAGTAATTTTATATGTGCATCCAACACCAAATCTTCTATGCAAGGTAAGACTTATCCCTCTTCATCGTAATCGAGCATGGATGCCTCATAGAGTTTCATGTTTTGTACATCTACTATTAAGTAAATTCTCATATAAGGTAGAAGAATGAGTTAGCGAGCATTGTTGGGTAGCTTCTTCAATACTTCAAAAGGTCCATTTATCAAGGCCTTGCTTTTATTTCCTGATCCATCTAGCCTTTGCTTATTAAGGTGAAACCAAGCTCTATCTCCTACTTGAAAGGTCTTTTCAGCCCAGTGTTGATCATGCTTGACCTTGTACTTCTCCTTATATTTATTTTGCTACTCTTGAATCAGTAGGTGTATTTGCCTCCCTTGGAGGTATGAGCCTCCCTTATTGTCTTTGTTGTACTCTTTCTTCCTTTGGAACAAAATGCCTCCCGTCTTGTACAGAAATCCATCTTGGAGATGATAATCAATGTTCATTTGTTTCTATTGACCTTGCAGTTGTTGTACACTCCGTTGAAGTCCTCATCTTTTGTAAACTCCTCTTTGTATGCTTCATGGGTGAATGGATCCATGCTCATAATGGCCATCAAAATGAACATCTTATTGAACCTATTGACTACCACATACAACTAGTTATGCCTTCTTCTTGTCCTTGGAAAACCCCTAACAAAGTCCATGGATATACTTTTCCATGGCCTTGTAGGCATTGGAAGTGGACTATATAGTCGTTGTTTCCTATTACTAGACTTGTCAATACAACATAATATACAACCTCTAATAAACCTCGATATTTCTTGCATCTTAGGCCCCTAAACATACCTTTACAAAGTAAACCATATCTTCTCAACACTAAAATTCCCAAAAACCTTGGAGGTATGAGCCTCCCTTATTATCTTCGTTGTACTCTTTCATCCTTTAGCACAAAATATTTCTCCATCTTGTAGAGAAATTAATCTTAGAGATAATAATCAATGTCTATGAGTTCATGTTGACCTTGTAATTATCGTTACACCCCCTTGAAGTCCTCAATTTCTACATACTCCCCCTTGCATGCTTCATGGTTGAATGGCTTCATATGCATAATGGACCTCAAAGATATCATTTTTTTGTGTTGGTGGTCTCGATAATAAAATCAACCAACTTGTTGGAAGTGCTCCTCTTGTATTCAATCACTAGATGAAATTGTTGCAGAAATATCATCCATTTAAAATTTCATGCACTCTTGATCTTACTTTGGTACTACAAGTATAACAATGGTTGGTGATCAATATGAGTCATCATCTTCTTACCTAAAAATAGTGTTTCCACTTCTTCACTGCTTGCACCAAGGCATAGAGTTCCTCCTCATATTTAGGGTAGTTCAATGATTCTCCATGGAATATTACAAATGATAGTAGACCATTCTCCCCTTGCTTTGCATTAACATTGCACCCATAACATACGCACTAGCATTAATTTCCACTTCAAATTACTTCTACAAGTTAGGCATTGTTGGGACCAGGGATTGACTAGCATTCTCCTTCAATTCTTCAAATATTTTATACTTATTGTTACCCCAATAAAAAATATCTCCACTAGTTTTTATAAGATGAAGTGGTGTTACCGAAACTAAAAATGATGTTATGGACTTTTTTAAATATTGGGCACCACCCACAAAAATCCTAACTTCTGTAACATCACATGCCCCAAGTACACGAGGGATTTCCTAGCGATATTGCACTTAATTATATTTGTTAGAAAATGATGTTTCCTTTTAGTGTCTCTCACACCTTAGTCATATGTACGACATGATCCTCCCAAGTGAAGCTAAAGACCAAAATGCCATCCCAATATCCTATTAGAAATGAATTCATTAAATGCATAAATGCAGTCATATCATTACTCAAATTGAAAGGAATTGTGAACCATCTGTACAGGCCTTGTTTCATCTTGAAGGTAGTCTTCCAAGTGTCTTCTTCCCTTCTTTTGGATTGCTAATATCCAAGTTTCAATTTTTTCTTAGTGAAATACCTTTCATGTTCCAACATATCTAACAAGTCATTTATTATGGGAAAAGAGTACCAATTCGTGAGAGTGATCTTGTTTAAAGCTCTATAGTCAATGCACATTCTCCAAGCCCCATCATATTTTGTTACTAAAATGATAGATGAATTGCATAGTGAGGTACTTGGCATTATGTCTCCTTGTCTCAACAACTCTTTCAATTGCTTCTTCACCTCATATGACTAATATGGAGCAGCTATACAATCTTATGTTTGAAAAAGGATAATTTGACAGTAATTGTATCTCATGGTCCACTTCCCTCTTGTGTGGCATACCTTTTGGCTCCTGGAACACTTCTTTATATGCTTGTAAAATCTMTTTCACTAATGATTCTATTATTTCTTACATCCTTCTAAGGATGCCTTCATACCCAGTGATTCGATGTCTTTTTGGTTCTCTCTCAARAAGAGAATTACACACTTCTTGCTTGAGTTGATCAATMTCTTAGCTTGATGGTCRCTTACTAGAGAGATMTTTGACTTCCCCTTATGGGCATTGATGATAAAAGGTTTATTGTCCTTTATCAAGCAATATTGCTTTTTCCTTTTGATGACGTTCACACACACACACACACACACACACACACACACACACACACATATAGGGACCACCCCATAGACACCAAGAGGCATTACATCGACTTTTATTTCATCAATAAAATTTGCATTAAAAGAAAATCTAAGATTACATTGCTTCATTACTTTTAACTTTACATCCTTATTCACCTACCCCAAAGGGTATTGATGAGGGTGATCATGCATCTCTATACCAAGTTTACTCATCAAGTCCTTTGTAATGAGGTTGGATTGTGAAGCAATATCAAACACAACATCTACCTTGTTCTTCTTGATTTGGATGTTGATATGTAACAACATTGTGATCTCCTTATCCTCATTGGGATGGACACTACTTAGGTTCACATGCTTCTACATTGTTGTGCAAACAATTTTCTCATCCATATTTGAGTTATTTTCTATCCCATTTACCACTTCCACTAGAATGATTCTTCTTCTTGGACTAATCTTGCTTGAAATTCTTGGGATTTAGATTTTGATGCAATGTCCAACATTTTTCTTTGGTGTGATCATCAATATTGTAATGTTTTTAGTGGTTGGGTCATTGCAAACATGTCCAATGTTAAAATATTCTTATTTTTCCCTTTCCCTTTCTTCTTGCCCTTATTAGAAGCTCCATGTTGGTTTGATTTCTTCAAAACACTTGGCTATACCTTTTCCTATCAAATTTAGTGTATTAGACTTGAACAAATGGCTCATCTATGGATTTGGGCTTGAATGGCATAACTTGCCTTCTTCTGTGACTATAAAGGTCACCAAGGTACTTGATAACCTTGTTGAAGTTCTTGGGATTTAGCCCCAACTAAATTACTTGATTTCGGTACTTTATAGTGTACTATTGTACTCTCTTGCCTTGCCACTGTCGGTAGCAATGCCATTAGATTGTTTCTTCCCCCTCAAACATAGTTGCCAACTTAATGAGAACTCTCTAGAGTTTTCATTTTTTTAGAGTGCTTATTTTTACCCCTAAATCAAAAAGTGGCACTACCAGTAGCACCATTTTTCTAGCCTGGATTAAAATTACAACATTTTTCAAGCATGGCCTTAAAAACTTATATAGATGCTTAGAAAAAACTTAAAATCAACACCTAAATCAAAACGTGATGCTACCCAAAACAAAATGTTTTTTTTTTAAAACATTAAAATTATAGTTCTTTATGACCTAATTAAAATTGTGGTCTTGAAAAGAGATCCCAAGCTTAAATGGTTACTTGAAAATTTATTTACTAATTATTTTTTTTTAATTTACATTAAAAAATAAATAAATAGAAAGGAGAAAATCTTGGCAAATAATTTTATTTTTTTAAATGAAGAAAAAAACACATTTAAAAAAATATATTCAAAACTCAAACTTAAAATTTTAAAAAAAAAAAAAAGATTAAAAAAACAAGGTGAAAAAGAAAAATAACTAAAAAGGAAGGAAAAAAATTTAAAATTTCTTCCAAAAACAATTATTTAAAAAATAAATCATTAAAAACATTAAAAAAAATGAAAAAATACAAAAAAAAAAATACTTTAAAAGGCTAAAAAAAATGAAATTCAAACTAAAAATATATCAACTAAAAATTCTTAAACTAAAACTTCAAAAATTAAAATAAAAAACCAAAACTTAAAAAAAAAAAATATTTAAAAACAATATATAAATAATAACCCCAAGATGGGGTGACAGCTACAAGGCAGGTGTCCAGGGATGTAAATGCCCTGTGCCATCACCCCTCCCCTCATCCTCCTCAGGATGCCTAACATTTATTTGATGGGGATGGTAGTGTGCATGCGTAGTGAGGGTGCCTTAATGAATTGCTAAGAGCGAGAGCCGAAGTATCACGAGACTCGTACGAGGTGGATTTGAGCTGCCAACTCGGCCTTAATGACATTTTTCATCACCAATTGGGGCTTTATTTTGGAGGTTAGGCATGGCTCCATCCATTATGCTCAGGTATTTTCATTGGCTTTCTCCTCCCCCTCTGGTTTTTTTGTTTTCATGCTAGCTTTCTCCACCCCTTCAAGTGTTGTCATTGGTTATTTGGTTTTCTTACCCTCTCCTACAATTGTTATGCCATGCGAGAGGGGCAAGACAAAATGAAACCCAGCTTATTGCAACTTCATGGATAGATGGCTTCATCCAGGTCCTTCCTCTGCTCCAGTTCCACCGCCTTCCTCTACTGCAACTCTACCTTTGGATACTTTACCTTTCACTGACCAAAATTGGATGGGGGATGAAAGTATCTAGGTCTTCAATGAGGAAGAGTACCCTTTGGTGTCTCCCCAAGCACCTCTGAAGTCTTGTCTCTTTTCGAACTCAGACTTATAGGTGTCTCCCCTCCATTTGACCCATCAGATGGATGTCAACCCCACTTCAGCTACGGAGACCTGCCCAGTCGAGGAAGAGATTCCTCCTACTTTGCATGATGACAGAATTTAGATGGAAGATCAACCAGGAATTGAGCCTCAACCCGTTGTAGATTCAACCCCTGAGGTGCCTAATTTGTTTCACTACTAAGAAGAGCACCTGGAGCTCATCTTTGAACTGAGAAGAGATGTCACCAACCAGCTTCACCGTTAGACTATCCTATGTCATCACATGGATTCCTTCTTCGATTCTCTTTCAAGCGAGCCTGTCAAGAGAAAATGCCCGACCTGCAACCAACCTTATGTTTTTTCTCCAACTTGGCCACTACCTCCCAGTGGCAATGGCAATCCAAGTTCACCTAGTGTTCAATTTCCATTTTCACATGTCTTTTATCTATGTCTAAAATAGCTATAGGAACAATTTTGCATAGGCTCATTTTTTTCTTTTCAGTTACTATTGTACTACCATATAGACATGAACACTCTCTTTAGACTTTCACATGTTTTTGTTCCCATATGTATTGCAGAACAAGTTGACAATCTTGTCATATGTCCCGGTTCGCTGATTTTCTAAGGTAAAACAATTTTTACTTAAAAAAAAAAAACATTTAAATAATAATAAAATAAAAATTAATGAAAATAATATTTTCACATTCAGGACAGACTATTATGCCATCTGGGCCATCTCTATGTTCCTACAAACGAGCATGAAAAGATGATTTGGGAATCCCACTACAGTCGAATGGTAGGACATTTTGGCGAGGAGAAAATTGTGGTCATTCTTCAGAAACATTTCTATTGGTCAAAAATTCGACACAACGTTAGCAAGTATATGAGATCTTGCACTGCATGTGCCATTGCCAAGCCAGCCATCAAGAAGCAAGGCTTATACACACCTCTTCCTACTCCCAAGAAGCCTTGGGAATCCATCTCAATGAATTACATGTCTGGCCTTCCGTCCACCAAGCAAGGAAATGAATCTGTATTTGTGGTCATTGATCAGTTTTCGAAGATGACCATCCTCACATCCTGCAAGAAGAATATCACAGTAGAAAATACTACCAAGCTCTTCTTCAAACAAGTGTGGGTCCATTTTGGGATACCACATACCATCATCTTCGACCAAGACATCAAGTTCCTTAGCACATTTTGGTCGAGTCTCTGGTCATTGTTGGACACCAAGCTCACTAAATCCACTGCTTTCCACCCCCAAATAGATGGCCAAACAAAGGTCATCAATCGAATGATTGTGCACATCCTGTGCATGTATAATTCTAAGCATCCACATACATGGGATGAGAGTCTCCCCTATCTTCAACACAGCTACAACAAGGCTCTCCATAGCTCCACCGACCATAGCCCATTTCAGGTGGGGCTGGGATTCCAACCCTTGGGACCCATTGATGTTGCACTACCTCTTTCCACCACACAAACATACTCTTCCCATGTTCAGTTTGAGACCAATAAAGCCACCAGATTCATTGAGTGGATTCAACACATCCTCCAACCGGTCCAGGAGATTTTGCAGAAATTCAATGCTAAGTACAAGTAGCGCCATGATCAACACAGGGTACTGCACCAATTTCAGGTTGGAGAAAAAGTATGGTTACATTTGTAGAAGGAGCATCTTACAAGGCCCCATCAGAAGCTCTTCCCACTCCATTATGGGCCTTACACCATCACCAAGGTTGTGGGTAGCAATGTTTTTGAGTTCAACACTCCACCCTTCCTCGGCCTGCACCCAATGTTAAATGTGGACCTCCTTCGACCATATTTTCCACCATTATTGGAAACCTCAGAGATCGTAGAACAGCTGCAACTGACATAACTCAACCCTGAATGTATGGAACAAGCATCCACTGATCAAATAGTGGATACACCGGTCAAGGGCACTCGCCAGCAGAGGATCCATCTTTATCGGGTTGTCAAGGCAGGGCAGCTCCTACACCAAGGCAAGTGGCTCACCCGGGGCCAAATCCAGCAGAATTTTTCACACCTGATGGGGGAACTCAACACAATGGACACCATTTCTTCCTAAGGGGGGAGGATTGATCCAGGTGGATATCGGTGGCCACCCACCTATTCCAACTAGCTCCTCTTGTCCGTTTTTAGTTCAACACGTTCTTCTGTAATTCTTTGTAATTGTGGGTTCTACACTTCTGGGGATGTATGAATCCCTACACATCTTCCAGGTGGATACTGATGGCCTCTCACCTAATCCAACTGTCTTATTTTGTATGTTTTCATATCAACACATCTTGATGTACTTCTAGGGTCGTTTTGGAGCCCTAAACAGTGTTTTCTTGGCTCTCCACATTCAAATTGTTGATTGAGTTATATTTTGACGATGTAATGTGTAGCTCTCTGAAAATCCTTTCCAACGGGCTATCACACGCCTTAAACGGAGGTCATATGCAAAATTTACGACCCCAGGAAGTTGAGGTACCAACCTCCTAGGGTTAGGTTTTTGGATGTCTAGGGTTTTGGCATTCATGAGTAATATCAAAAAGGCCTTTGGAGCCTCATTGTAATTATTCTGCTCAGATGGATGCGTGTAGCAGCCACATATCTTCTCAAAGATAGATACCACCATTCAAGCAAGTGTTTCAGTTCTGCAGTTTTACAGTTTCAGCCTATTTCTTTTATTCAATGGAAGATATTGTTCATTGAATATCTATGTTGTTCTTCATATCTTTGTGTTTATTGTACTCAATCTGTTAATCAATTCATTCCGCTCCTAAATTCGGATCACGAGTAGTAGTTAATGCAAGTCAAGAAGCCTTGTGTCTTCGACAAATCCTTTCAGAGTTTGGATTCCAGTGGCAACATTTGACAACCCTTTGGTGTGACAATCAAATTGGCATGCTTGCCAAAGATCCATTTCAACATGAACGTAGCAAACACCTCGAGCTACACATGCATTTAATCAAAAAGCTCATTCATGATTGAGTTATTGAAGTGCTCTTTTGTCCGACTCATGATCAAGTTGCAGACATTTTCACAAAGTCTCTTACAAAATCAAAGTTTTCCAAATTTCGATCTATGTTAGGAGTTCATGAAGTTTTCAATAAGGGGTGATATGCTCTAATTCCTCCTTCTTTCTCCTATTATGACACATTTTGTAAATCCTTCAATCCTATTCCAAGTTGTTCTTAAGGGGGCATGTTAGGATATTTAGACACTTGGGAGTTAGTTAAGTTCAACTTGGTCTAATATGTCTTTAGATAAAAATGTGTTTCTTAGTGTTTGTTTAATATTCATTAGTATGCATGTGTAGTTATGTAATTTGGCGGCCACGATATGTTATAGATATAGAGTGATCTGACGACTCATATTCTCCCCGATCTTAACAACTATATTGATCTATGGCTTAACACCTAATTGGTCCATGATATCTATTTAAAGAGTATGGAGAGTCATTTGCTAATGATCTATTGTGAGAAACTCTCTTGAAAATAGTTTTCTTTTGCATTAATATATTGCCTCAAGTGGCCACATTGGCTAGGGCTATTGACTATTTCCCTCTTTGAGGGTTTTGACCACATAAAAACATCGGTGTATTGATCTTTGATATAGTTGTGTGAGATGTTACTAAAGGTGTTCATCATGTGTGGGAATAGCCTCTTTTGTTGAACATTCTTTAAAATTCAAAATTTAAAAGAATTCTATCATGTCAGATAGTTATAATCCCTAAAATTGTTTCAGAAAATTTAAAACATGCATGGTTAGAATTTATATTTGTGTGGCTTACTTGTAACATCACAACTCTTTAAATCATCAAGAACACATGGGGTAGAAAAGGCCCTAGGGTTTACAACTTTATATATATATATATATATATATATATATATATATATATATATATATATATA
>JZKD02S2282204.1:14068-27057 GCA_000966675.3 Picea glauca | reverse complement strand
GAAATTTACCAAGTGCTAACAGGTCAAATTTGGATGTTAGTATCATAGAAATAAATGGTCCCAGGGGGGATTTACCCATCCCATAGTCTGAGACCTTCCTACTTAATTTTGTTGACATGTGGAAGTCGAAGTGGATCATCGTTTGTTTTGTACCTTCTCTTGCACATTCACAAAGTAATGGTTTTGAGATTGTTATTCAATTTTCTTCATTCCACTTTATCCTTTTATGATAACTCTCTCTAGTTATGGATTGTTCATTCTTGGTGCTTGGGAGGGTTTCTTATTTTTTAGCTCCTGTTGGGTCATTTTTTCTCAGGGAATTGTTTCAGTTTTTGGGAGGTGGTGGTGCTTGTTTGATGTCATCTTTGTTGGGGTTCTAGACCAGGTATATCCTATTTTTCAGGATTTCCTCTTCTAGGTTTGGTAATGTTTGTCTCTTCCTATGTATGTATCATTTTATCCATGTTGAATGTCATTCTTTGCTTGTTTTTATTAAATATGGAATTGGAGACCCTTCACCAAGCCCTAGGTGGCAGGGTTTTGTAGCTTTTGGTTGTCGTGGTCAGAGATGGATCCAAATTTGAGTGATATTAAAAGAATACTCAGACGAAATGAGGAAATATCCCAAGAAAATCTTTCTTCATTATAGCAAATAGTGATAAATCTAGGGGAAACAAGCCAAGCTATGGTTTCTTTGAGGAATCTCTTAGATATTCAGATAAGGAAAATTGATGAGTTGCAATTTGATATTCAACATCTAAAGTCTCTTTCTCTTCCACGACATTCAACCTCTACTTCAATCAATCAAGGTGCAGTTGTCTCGCCCAACGAAGCTAACACAATCAATGATATTGAGGATCGTGACACAACTCCCATGGACATTGAAGATGGAAGTCTTCAACAGGCCAGGGTACCATAAATTCAGGACTCTAAATATTCCTATCAATGAATGTTTTTCAAAATTCTCTTTCTCTTAGGCCAATTTGTAAAAGAGGTTATCAATCAGTCTGAGTGGGAAATTGATCTAGAGAGAGCGCCAAGTTTTTTCTTTTTAGCTCTAGAACTATATACAGGCCATGTGTCGTTTTTGTTGTTTTGTATGATAGTTGTTTGATTTAGCACAATCCTATTTTATAATATATAAATTTTAGTTCCGTTTATAAAAAAAATAAAAAATAAAGGCCATTGTTACTAAATTTTTTTAATGGGGGTTGAGTCCATTCATAGATGAATTTCCAAGGAAATTATGGTGGGTATGATTACAGAAAAGACATCTAGAGCTTGTTTACGAACATCACAGGGCCTAGATAAAAGCATAGCTTTGAGATTATGCCCTATGATTGTGACCAAGTGTTATGACATTTTCCAAGGCATGTGAGAAACATCCCTATAGTCCATAATATAAATGGAATTGTAACAAGGTTGGTTTACAAGATGGAAGGAATTGAGGCTAATGGGTAATTGCCAAGAGAGGGATCATGAATGTGAAAAAAGCATTTCCTAAGAGTAGGGAGTGGATAGCTATATTGTGCTGTGTAAATGCAATTGCTCTATCAATCCCTCATTCTATTTGTTCAAGGGAAGTATTCATATGAAGAACCATATCTAAATTTTTGAGCCACGAACATGCATGGCTACTCATTCCAATGCATGGATGACTAAAGAATTTTTTATGAATTGGATTTATCATTTTGTTGCATTTATAAATGGTGGTGTCTCACCTACTATCATATGCTTGCTGATTTTTTGTTATGGTTATGACACCTACATAACTTTACAAACCATAGAGAATACAAACAAGATGCATATAAACTTGTTGAATTTGGTTACACACTACTCATAAGTTGCAACACTTATATTTGAGTATGTTTGGACCTTTTCAAGATTACTTTCAAGTCCAAAAGAGCATCATGTATGGAAAACCATCGAAAAAATGGACCTTTAGGAATGAACATGAAAATTAAGTACCATTAAACACATTTATTGTATTGATAACATTGGATGTTTTGGGGGTTGGAATATCCTTAGATACAAATGTTGATCTATTGTTTAGACTTGATGAAAAATAATTGATTGTAGAGATTGGCATTGATCTCAACATAGAATGTTAGCAAGCTTTGTTTATGGCATATAATTTTATGTTTATAAGGAAATAAGGGAGAGTTGCATAAAAACTAGTCCTTGCCTTTGTGAGAATGAATGACAAGAGAGGAGTAACAATGAATGAATGAGCGGTAATACTATATGAGCCTGCTCTCGTGATCAACTTCTCCATGTTGCTTGTAAGCAATAGGGTAGATAATTAAGATCTTCAATTCTCCTATGTGTATTTTGTTCGGGAAAGAAATAGCATGAAAATATCTACAGAGAAGACCAATAATCAAAGTCTGATAATTGGAGTGATATTGAGGAAAAAAAACTCGCCTTGTAACTATTCTTCCACTGTTAAATGCCTAATCTCTTCATATAACCATGCATACAAAATATGAAGAGGAGTAATCATGTATATGTGTAAATTCATTCTCATTTTCTTCTGATATTCATTTTTTGTTGTTATTTTATGTGTGATTAATTAAATATAAGGAAAATATAATTTCTCACCTATGATGGTAGAAGGTAAATAGTTAATTTCAATTGAAAACATACTTATTTTCTTTGATACCTCCACAGGCAGGTGAATCAAGTGGATATATATTTTTTTAGGTATTAGCTGGATACAATTTAAAGTTTTCAAAGTCCAATAGTTGTTAATGCAGTAGAAACATTTTTTCTACCATGTGATGAACCAATTTAGGGGAAAATAAAGCATTTATTTACAAAGAAGTGAATTAGAATAATTAAGCTAAAGGACCTTTTACAAAATTCATTAAGGTTACCAATTACCAATTTATTTTCAGACAGATTGTTAGAATATTGAAACATATGAATAAACATACAACAATATTAAACAAAAGAACCTTACTAGTCTATCATCCTATCCATATAACAACAACATCTAATCATAATACGAAAGAGAGAAGAGAAAAAGAGTACACCATATATACGTGGTAAAACCCTAAAATGGGGAAACATCCACTAGAAGGTATTGTCTTCTTTATTCTTCAGAAATCTCCATTATTACACTTGAGATCCCACACATCACACTCCATCTTCACATCATTCCAATGCATATGATCACTATGTGATCCTTCATTTAAATGTACCTCATGGGTCTCTCTTACCTCTATTATATACCAAGAGGTATGGAGGAATTACATCCCAAAATACACGTGGGATAAATGTAATTCCACCTCTTTATATAATGAATGGTAACATGAGTATATTACATCATGATGCATGCGGGATAACTCTTTTACATAAGAGTAGACATTATTACCTTCCAAATTAATACATTCCATCAATACCACACAAGTCATTATTACATATTCCAACACTCCCCCTTAATGATGGCTTGGGAGAAGGAACACTTATGGAGGAAGATGGCATTACAATATTGTCCAACATTCCTTGCAAGAATAAGAAAGACAATAACTTCCAAAGTAACACATTCCAACACAGTCGTCATGCACCAAATATGATCTATTGCTTTTAAATTTGAGTTTATAAGTATGTATGTTTTTTTTTCCATTTTTCTTCATTATATATAAAAATCCAAAAACAAATGTACATGATACTGATGTTTGTCTCAAGTAGGGCCTCTATTTCATGAAATTTTGATTTTGATTTTGAGCTTGTCATAGAAGTAACATGCACATTACACCTACTACATAGCCACGCCACTCTCGACTATCAACATTGTTTATAAGGTCCACATTAGAGGCTTGACTCACCACCACATATCCATGTGTTTTCATCATGAATAGACATGCTATTAAGATCTTAAATATGTATTTAACTATTGAAAATATCCATCACATGGCCTTTAATGAATGTTCATTAACTAGGTTTTCTTCTTGCATTAACATATACATATAGAGTGATTTAAAATTTACATGTTTCATTTAATCTCCACATTAACGACACACATGTACTAGCCATTGCAAAAAATCTTGTCAGGTGCCAGAGAGTGAAAAAAGATTGGCTAATGTTTCATTTAGAATGGTAAGGCAGTTCAGGAGGCTATATCTATAAGGGAGGAATGTCTTTCTCTTGAGATCTTCCACTTGGGCTATATTTTTTATGTAGTGAATCTCGTGGGAAGAGAACATGACCCCTCTTCTAGAAGAATCCTTGTTTGGACTCAAGTTTGGGCTTGCATTTGTCTTCTTTTCTCATGCAGGCTTCACCTTTTTAGTTTGTTTAGGTGTCTTCTGTTTCTCTAAGGATTGTTTTGTAGGACTGGAGAAGGATAGAGCCTAGAGTTTCTATCTGGTGTGGCCTTTTCCCTCGTTCTTACTTCTATACAAGAGAAGATATTTTAGACTCTATCACTTTGAGCCTCTTTGCTTTACGAAGCTCGATGATGATGATGATGACATCGACTATGCATTATTGTTAGAATTATCATCTACATCTCCTCATTCCTCATCTTCTAATTTGGAGGGTTCTTATTCTACCCATTGGTCCAAGCTCTTGAGTGGTGATAGTGATTTGGTTCTATGATGGTGAGATTTTCCCTTCTAGCCCGACTTTGCATCTTTCTCCATGTCTCAATGCTATGCTAACTTCCTTCTTTCTCATGGTCATATTCCTGTCAAAAGTAAGTATCTCTCTCTATCTCCTCCCGAGTTAATTCTTAATGCCACTATGTTTTTGTTGCTTCTCTTTCCAACACATTTGGTTTTGGTTTTGGTTTTGGATTTGGTTTATTTCTACCATGCTAACTTGAAATATCATGTCCAATGTGTGGGACCTAAAAAGTGTAGTAAGAAAATAAAAAAAATACATATAAAATTATCACCTGTCTCCTAGGTAATATCCCATCTTTGAGGCCAAATGACTTGTTATCCATATATCATGTTCAATATCCATCAAACATTATTTTGAATGCCACTATCTATTAATCATAAAAGTAGAGTAAAGGGGACCACGTAATATTAAACATGTTTGAGGAGCTTGAAAGGAGGGATGTAGTAACGTCACTCTCTTTGAATGGATGTCTTGCTCTGGTGATAGAACCTCTTTTCCTTCCTAATTTATTAAAAGGAAGGGTTTCCACCACCATTCTATGGGAGGATAAGGAGGAATAGAGTTGCTTGTAATGGATAGATATGCAACAACCAACATCCATTATATACATTTCCTTTGGAAAATTGGTTGTAAAATCTCATGAGAAACTAGTGCATCTTTCCTTGGGGCTAGAGGGAAGGCAGAAGCCTTTCTTATGGGTTCTCCACTCAGATATCGTAGAAGTAAAGTCTGCACTTTTACGAGAGATATTTGAAGAATGAACAAAGGATTGGACACTAAAATCGAAATATGAACCAATCAACACAAAGGCCTTGTCATCTTCCACCTTGGAGATCTTGGGGGCAACAATGGCCATGAAATTATGCTCGACACAACATGAAACTAGTGGATGCATGGGACTAGTGGGTGCATTGAATAAGAAGCTACTTATGGGTATTCTATGGATGGAAGTGATTTAGATTATATAGGGAATGAAATGAAACACACATAGAAATATAGTAGAGAGCACAATAATACAGTGAAACCTAACTTCTATTAATGAATAAAATAACAGAATACTACCAAACACAAATTGGCTATAATGGTGGTAACTTATCTCTAATGGGAGAGAGAGAGAGATGTTGGTTACGCTCATTCAAAAAAATATATTACAAGAGGCCAGAAGAATGGCCTTTTAACATAAAGAATGAACCCTAACAGTCCAAAACCCTAACCCTAATATATATCTCTATTATTTATATTAGAGAGAAAAAATCGGTGTATTAAAGTATCTTTGAGATTTCGTTATTAGATGAGATGACAGAGTTTAATTTTTATTTATTTGATATTTAAAAAAATAAAGAAAAAATTATGATAATTAAAATTAATGATATAATGGCAAGGTCCAAATCATGAACTTAAGTCTACGTCAAGGACTAGATGTATTATTGAGTCCACTCTCAATCATACTTTTTTTGTATTTATCATTTTCTCAACCAATCTTATTGTAATCCTCATTAAATCATAAATCATCTTGAAACATTAATTTTCAATCCATGATATGTAAATTTGAATATGTGAATATACTCCACAATGTAACACTTACTTCTCATTAAATCATAAATCATATTGAAATGCTAAATTTCAATCCATGATATGTAAATTTGAATATGTGAATATACTCCACAATGCCCACAATGTAAAAGAAAGTGTTGTATAACGCTGATCATAGAAAAATCTATATAAATTTTAACACTCAAATGATTGAGGAACTTTATTCCCACCAATAAAGTAACTTTACATACGCAAAATTTAAAAAGAAAATTTAAAATTTATATATACAATTGATTGGTGCATTATTTTACTTTAGCAAGTACGCCCTTTATCATGGGACCCACACAACCATGCAACTTGCGTTAGGGCACACTAGAGATTGTGGAAGTATGCATTTAATACAAATAAGCGATGATGTTGATGAAGTAAGACTTCATGCCCCACCTTTATGTTCTCTTTGGCACTGGTATTAGGATTTTTTTTCCAAAAGAAAATTTCACATTATATTAAGCATAATATAATCTTTTTACAAGTGTCTTTTCCACGCTGACAACGGAAAAAAAAACAATACTATCCAGGCAAGAAAACATAGAGAAATAGTCTAATAAAGAGGAAAAGTGAGCCAAGGTTGGCAAACTTATATCCATCGACACATAATTGAAAAGAAACTAGTAGTCTTTTATGCACCAGTTCCAGTCTAAAAGAGTCCATAAACAGTGGAGAGAAAAAAACCAACAAAAAAGAAGCTAAAGAGATATGTACTGAAGTGGACCCTCATGTCCATCCATCCAAAAGGTATATGTTATTCTCCCGTGATAGCTGTGAAGGGCCTTTTTTGATTGGCTATCTGCTTTATAGTTCACCTCCTTGTAAATATGAGCAAATGTAATAGATCTGAAAAGAGGATAGAATTCTACTATTCTTTCCTTCCACACATCTAGATTTGCCACCTTGAGGTCACCTTTCCTATTCAACCATTCTATGATGATCTTGGAGTCTCCCATAACAAGTAAATACAAAACTAAAAATCTAACAACAAGCACTAAAGTAGCCCATGCGCCCATGAGCTCAGCGCCAGTGTTGGTTCCTTTCCCACAATTAAAAATCCATCTGTATTCTATATGAACATCCAGTTTTATGACACCACCTGCTCCACTTAAGAAACCTTGTTTTTGAGACACCCCATCAAACCATGCCAAGGTTTTATCTGCTGGATAGACAGGTACAAGAGATAGAGAGATATTTCCCTTGTGTAGATTCAAAGGGATACCCATAGCGCTCCTAGATAAGTAAACGATTATTTTCACCGAGGGCCTCAAATCTTCAAAAATAGCCTTGTTCCTATCGATCCAGATAAACCAACAGACATATGTTGGAAGTGTTTTCAAGTTGGGATTCTGAATAGTCCAGTTTCTAAATGATTCCACCACTGTATTACCATTCCATCCGGAGACAAGAATTAAATCCTTTTTGAGCTCCTCCCAAATAGTTCGAGTAAAGGAACAGTTTAGGAAAAGGTGATTGGTGGAATCTCTATCTTTTCTACACAAAATACAAATACCTGGGCCCTTCCATCCATGCTTTTGAATATTTTTCCAAGATAATATTGTGTTTTCTACTAGGAGCCATACAAATAACTTAATCTTCAGGGGACACTCCCACTTCCATAAGTTTCTCCGCCATCCTCTGAGCTTTGCTTTCCATAGAGAATTTGAAAGAGCTTCATAGATATTTTTTATAGATATGTTACCTGAGTTGTCTCCTCCAACCCAAATCATCTCATCCTATTTTTCACCTAAAGAAATTCCCAATTCAATCAATGATTGTCTATAGCAGTCCCACTCCACGAAAAGCATATTAGCCAACTCCAAATCCTCGCTAGTGATCCAACTAGTACCTATTGCTGCTCCAATAGATTGTCGACTCACTTGAAATAAGTAGTGGATTCATTTTTTATTAAGGAAACTCACTAGTTCCTGTGATATAAGAGCTTCCTGACCCATGCCTAAGATCATGTCCATCCAAACTATAATCGAAAGACCAGAACTCGGTTTCCATGCCAACTAATGGAGAATAATTGACAAAGTGTTACATAAATTTTTCCATGTCTGGGAGCCAAAAGGATGTGTTGAGTCCTTCGATCTGAGCCAAGTCCAAACTGGAATGTGCGGGAAATATTTATCCTTTAGTACACTTTGCCAAATCCCTTGCTTCATTAAAGCTCTCCACAAAGAATTAGTTGCTAGTGATCTGTAGAATAGGAGAATATTGTGCAGCCCCCAGCCACCAAATATTTTTGGTATAGCAATTTACATCCAACTACTTATGTGGTACTTTATTTTATGATTATTACCAGACCACAGAAACTCAAAACATAACTTACAGATAGTATGTAGAACAAAGATCGGAACATGTGCAAAAGCCAACCAGTAAACTGATTGGCTCTCCAGGACTGCCTTTATCAGAACTAAGCGACCACCAAGAGACAACCATTTATTACTCCAATGAGAAATCCTTGACTCATATTTATCTATTAACCATTTCTAGTCAACTGCTTTATAGTTGTTGAGTTTTAACAAGTAACCCAGATATTTAAAGCCAGACGCCAAATCCTTACAAGGGAAGAGAAGAGTATCCTTAATTGAATTGAGAACTTCCATATGGACCCCTGAATGGAGAATGATTGACTTCTGTGCATTGATAATCAGACCCGACGCACAACAAAATTTTTGAAGAATGTCATGTATAACCTCCCATTCAGAAAGATTCGCTCTAGTCATGATCAAGATATCATCGAAAAACAGGAGATGGATAATTCTAATTATCCTGGATACCTTAATTCCAGAGATATAGCCCTCATGTTTTGATTTTTTGAGTGACATACTAAGACCTTCCATAACCATTATAAAAAGAAAAAGAGACATCAGGCATCCCTGTCTGATCCCCTTGCTTCTTTTAAAACAATTTGTTGGTTCACCATTTATCAAGATAGCGTAATTAGTTGATGTAACACATGCCATAATCTAGTTGGTCGTTGGAAGGCCAAAACCAATTTGAAGCAGGATTATCCTCAAAAAGTCCTAATATGTGCAATCATATGCCTTTTTTAGATCAAGTTTTAGAATTATAGATTGTAATTTTTTACTTTTGATTCTATGTAAACATTCGTGTGTTGTCTCGATTGCATCAAGGATTTTCCTACCTTTCAAGAACCCCAACTTCTCAATTGATAAGGATCGGGATAAAATTGGTCTAATTCTCTTGGCTATCACTCTGGATATAATCTTGTAGCATAAGTTGCAGAGGGTGATCGGCCTAAAAACGTTGAACACTGTAGGATTGTTACCTTTGGGGATCAATGTAATAAATGTATATTTTATCAAGTTGTTAACCTTTCCTTCAATTCTAGACTTTTCCACCATGTCTACAAGGTCTTGGCCAACAAGCTCGAAGAAGGAGAGGAAAATCTCCACGGTCCATCCATCAGAGCCGAGGCTTTTGTCCTTTGTAAATCCCTTTAGAATACCTAAAATTTCGTCCTTTGTGACAGCCTGTTCCAAAAGAATTTGTTCCTCCTCTCCAACAATGGTCGGGTACAATCTAACTATGTTAATCTGATTTACAACAGAATTTTGACCAGTATCGTTGAAGAATGATTTGAAAAACTTGGTAGCTTTCATCTTGATGGCTTCCTGCCCTGTATGGGAAACCCCTACCTCATCATTGATCTCCCATATGAATTTTTTATTACGCCTGTAGCTCGCAAATCGGTGAAAGAACTTCGTGTTCGTGTCGCCACCTTTGATCCATATAGCTCTACTTTTCTGGCACCATTGCTCTTCCTCTACCAACAAGAGTCTCTTTCTCTCTCTTTATAGATTACAGACTGATTGGTCAGTCAAATCCATTGCATTTTATTTAAATATCTGTTCATATTTTACCACAAGGGTCTCTTCAACCAATTTAAGGTTCCTCCCATCCCGGATATGTTTTTTCTTGGCCCAAGTTTTTACACGACATTTTAGAGTTGAGAGCTTTGCCACCAATCTCCTTTGTGCACCTGGAATAACAACGAAACCAGGATCCAACCATATATCCTTAACCGTCAGTCCAAAAGAATCCTCCCTGATCCAAATAGAGTTGAGCTTAAAAGGATGTGCCACCCTCGGAAACCCCAGACCAAGCTCGAAAAAAACTAGAGTATGATTTGATAGAAAAGGATAATGTACCCAAGTTCTAAACCTATGATAATAAGTCAACAATTCCTCTGCAATAAGAACTCTGTCAAGTCTTTTTGAAATGTTGTCAATCCCTGCCCGGTCATTCCTCCACATCGACATGATTTCTGAAGGAAGAACATTAGGAAGAGAGTTTTCATGAAAAGAGATTTGAAAATGCCTGCCAAGGGATCTTGGAATGCATTATGTCCCCAAATCTCCTCCGAAGAAGTAGTAAAATTCAAATATCCCACGATGATGATATCTTTTTGAGCTAGGATTCTTGATGCTTCCACAGATGCCCAGAAAACGTTCCTGTCCTGAAAAGGGCCGTAGACATTAAGAAGCATAAGCTTTCTTTTGTCCACTAAGGAATAACCTGATAGTAGAATTCCATCAGTACTTAGAAAAGGATCAAAAAAAAAAAAAATTGGATCCCAAGAAGTAAGTAAACCACCTGAAGTCCCCACAGAACTCACAACACATGTCATCCAGTCAGGTCTTATTTTATACATAAAACTTCTTTCCTTATCCGCTGACACCATAGTCTCCTGTAAGAAAATTATACTTGGAGAAGAATTATTCAAGAGTATACGCAGAGAGGTTTGTTTCAGGGGTCCTCCAACACCTCTAATTTTGAGAGTTACTAAAATCATATCCTAGCCCTTGCTTGAGAGTTACTAAAATCATATCTTAGCCCTTGCTAGGGATTTTAATCCTTCCTATGGGAACTTCACGTTTTAATTGGAGAGGATTCAAAACCCAAACCCCTAGACCACACAGGGTCACTACCAGATGTGCAACCCTTCTCAACACAGTCCGAAGTAGTGCTAGTAGGAGCTGACCACTCAATAGGAGAAGAACCTAGGAAGGTAGGTATCAGAATAAGTTTAGTAAGTCTATGCCTAGTAGGTATAATATCGTTTAAAAGGTTGTCCGAAGCATTGTCACTTAGTTCATGTTCGACATAACCAGGGACAAAGGTAAGCTCTGATGCAGGCCTAGGTTGACTAGAAGAAGGGTCAGCTTCCACTAATGGAGGGGAAGCCATTAGATTGTTATGAGGGGTATCCCCAGTGCCTAGCTCATAGTCGGGAAGAGGATTAATACAATCAGAAAAAATCTCCGTCCCTTTAGAATGGTCAGGAAACAATTTATTATTCATATGGTCCCATTCCCATACTGATAAAGAAGAGTAAAGATTGGGACATAAGTTCTTTAACTTACCTATAAAAGTCGCTTCAATAGGAGTAGGAATATCCACTGTGTAGAGGCATGGGAACTCCATTTGTACTTCATCATTCTCCAGTGGCGTGACATTGTCACCTAGAAAGTCACCATCTAATTCTTCATCTGGAAGAGAGCCATATACCTTGGTACATTCCTTTCATAGGTGTCTTGTTCTTCTACAGAGGGTGCAGCGGAAAGGAAACCCCAAGTAGTCCAAGCGTTGTGTGAATAGAAGGCCCCTCCATTCTATTTCCAGTACTTCCAGAAGTTTTCCATGAATGTCTATTTCAACTAGAATTTTAGCAATATGTTTATCCGTTGATGATAGGTCATATTATTCTATTTTTAGAAAGTGACCAATGGAGTTCCCGAAAACTTCTAATTCTTTTTTGTTTAACAATTGTAATGAGAGACTTGGCAGAAGCACCCAAATGTGCTTGAAACTGAAATACTCAGTGGTCGGGTTAAAACTCAAACACCAATGTTTTAACATTAAGCTACCCCCATCAAAACTCTAGAAAGAATTTAAAACTAGTTCAGTATCTTCCGGACTTTTAAACACAAAACCCGACCACCCTCTAAGCAAAGATAGCAACTCCGATGTGTAACCCAACAACGGGAGCCAATTCTGTTTCACCCATTCCTCCATGGGAGTATTTCACCTCGACCGATAGGCCATTCTACCTACTAATTCATAGATCAACAAGGTGCATGATTCCTCAAGTCCAATATCCATACCCAACACTAACTTCCACTTAGTGCACTTCGACTTCCATGCCTTAACAGGGTGGGTAGAAGGACATCTAAAAAATTTTCGACCAACTATACTACCTTCTATCTCAGCACCAGACCAGGGAAAACACGAGTGATATTTAACATGGCCTCCTATAACCTGGGATTTTACAGGAGAGTGTGAAGCATCAAAGGGACCTTTATTAGTAACCACAGAACCAGACGCAAATCTCTTTCGAAAGTTTGCAGTGTTATGGATGAGGCAAGGGTTGTGATGTAGAGGGAGACAAAACCTCCTATATTCACATTAGCAATAAGTCTCTCATCAAGGTGACGGTCTATAGTATTTACTGCATGGATCGCATCCAACGATGCAAATAAACCCACCTCCTCCCAATGCACCTCGTCAACCGCACTCATGAGTGCGATGACATCATGTTCCATTAGGGAGGGAACTTGTAAGCCTCTGAAACTTCACACAATAAAAATAGTTAAGACGACATGGTCATAGACCAGTCCTGTCATTCAGAAGATAGTCCTCAGGCTCCAGTGAATAAAGGAGGGTAAGAGAGGATCCAAACACCTGTACTAAAAGAAATAACTCCTCCTGCCACTTTCAACTAGAGAGCTTGGATAAGACGAAAAAAC
>JZKD02S2282193.1:0-12252 GCA_000966675.3 Picea glauca | reverse complement strand
TATTGTTTTTTGTGTGTGTGTGTTAACCATGCTTTAATTTTTTTTTGGATATGGAATATGCTTTATGCAATTCCTTGTTCATGCCACATAAAACATTAAAAAATGATCCCCTTTATTTTTAATAAACCATTCAAACCTTGAATAAAACTTGATTTGGGATTCTAGCCAATTTGTGGGCGATTAGTGGTGATCTTGCTACATGTGATTTGTTAGTAAACTTGGCTTGAAATCGCCTTTCCTACCTCACGTGTAGGGTGAGACTGGTGGTTTGATCTACAATAATGATGGTCGAGGTTGTTCAAAGTGATTGTGCTTCTTGGTAGGCCCACGCTTCAGAGATTTTGATTGGTGGTGGTCGCCTAGGCCCTTACTTTGAAGACCCTCTTTCTAATTCACCAATTTTCTCAGCCTCTTATTCTTTGAGGGCCCAGAGGAGGTGTTAGAATTTGATGAGTCAAATGCCTGTCATGGGGCATTTCTCCCATCAAATACTATTGATTTTTTTATCGAAATGTCTCGTCGAATGGGAAACCAACTCTCGTGACCATATTTATAACATTTAATAATGTTTGTAAACAATCATTATTTTTTATCGGTAACGGGGATCCGGGGATATATGCTGGGAGGTTTGAAATTTCCATCTGTCGTCTTAGCTAACCTAGTAGCGCATGTTCATTAATGCAATATTAACTAGAAGGTTTGGAATTTTCATCCCTCGTCTCAGCTAACCTAGTAGCAGGTGGTCGTTAATGAAATATTAATTGTTACAACACAGATCCACCCAACTCTATTTTGGATTCACCACAATCTGTTGCACGCCATTTATATACTAGGTTCGAATTTGTGCATCACCCACCTTCGTTTTGGATTCACCACGGTCTATTTCCCGCTATTTATATACCAATTTGGAGTTTGTGCACCACAATCCATCGCTTTCCATTTATATACCAATTTTGAATTTGTGTTGAATAGTTAGACGGGCTTGACTTGGTTAACTTAGCCTTTTGATGCACTAGGTAAGATAAAAGTGAATGAAAAGAAGAAACCATCATTTGAGCTTTAAGGGAAGCTTGTTGTAGAAATCAATAGAGTAAGGGGTATAACATTTCAGGGGTAGAAATATGGGTGGAAACTTTTGAATTTGTCTCCCACCACGGATCAAATGTCCATGCTCACCATAACTACTTCCCTCCCATGACCCTTATCTGGTTGGGCTGCAAAACTAGTAAAATCACTCACTTTTAGACTTTAGTCTCATAAAATCCAAATTCCTCTTCCTCAATACTCAGCCTTGACGAAAGAGATGGAATTTTTGACAACATTCAAGGATAGAATTTGAGGTACACCAAACAATTTTGAAAACTGAAAGCTCTATTTTCTATTTCCATTTCTATTTTGTCATTCTGTTGAAAGTTCCTTTGGGTTAAAATTTTAAGAACAATTCAACAACTAGGTTCCTCAATAATTTTTTCTTTAGAATTTATTTCTTACAGATGTTGATCTGAATTGTTTTGAGAACAAAATGAAGGGAGAGATATAATAAGGAAATACACGGAGATATTGCAAGAAACACATAGATGCAATAATACACAATTTCTATTAATGAAAGAAATGTACAATAACTGTAAAAATACAGAGTGAATGAATTCGCTAGAATGGTGACAACTTATCTCTAAGAAGAGATGTGACGACTACGCTCATTTGAAAGAAGATGAGTACAATGAGGCTCCAAAGGCATTTTTAACATAAAGTAGAAATGAGAAAACCCTAAACATCCAAATCCCTAACCTCGAGAGATGAAACACCAAAATGTTTGTGGGCCTCAATGGGGGTAGTTGATACGTCAACTTCCTGAGGGCGTAACATTTTCATACGATCTCCATTTGGGGTGCACGATAGCTCATTGGAAAGGTCTATCCAAGAAGAATACATTCCGACTGGAAGCCTATTTTAATTGCCCCAACCCAAAATGTCAAAAAACGTCGTTTAGGGCCTCAAAATGGCCTTGAAAGTTCAGGACCCGAAAAACCGTAGAAAACTGCCAAGGTGGAAAACTGTGTTTTGAGCCAATAGAATAAGTGGGTGGCCACCGATATACACTTGGATCATATGCATTTTGTTTCAATTTGGAGAAGTATAAAAACTCCAATTGTATTGTTTCAACTCCTAGAAATATAAAAACTACAAGAAGTATAAAAATTAGTATGTGTATGTGATACCATACTCTATACCTACTCCATAAGAATGTAGCAATGGAATTTTACGAATTAAATAATTAGATTTTGGGGAAAAAAGTTTGGGTAGTTTATGAATGGATTGATTTTGAGAATAGAAATTTGTTTAGGAATTTAAATTTTATTTTATTAAATTTGAATGAAAAATGTAAAATGTGTTGTTGAGAAGAAGAAAACTCACCAATGTCTATGGTCTATAAATGTTATAAATCTCAACGCATGGTTTTGTTCTACCATGAAGTTGTTCATTTTTTCCTTTGGTTTGTCTTTGTCTCCACTACTTATAATTGGAAGCCTTGCCAAATCAAGATTTTGACAAAGTTGCATTTATTAAAGGGTAATTTTTAAATCAAAGCTTTATTATGGAAGGGTTGATTTATTATCAACACTTCAATGTTGAAGGGCACAATTTTATACAAAACCTTCTTTGATGGGAAATCCAAAGACCCAAAAAGTGAAAAAAAAATTGTTTGACAGGTAAAAAGGAATACAAATTCCAACCCTACCTAGAGGTGTTATGCGTGTGAGGATTTATTGACAAAGAAGGAGATTAGAAACACATGCCACAATTTGTAGAAATGGGGATGTAGTGTAGCTAGGGGGCATAATATGGGGTACATAGGTAGGTACCCAAGGGGAATAATTGTAGATAAGTATTGTTATGTATAAATGCCACTTTTAATCAATAAGGCCCAATGTGAATGCAATAAATGTAAGAAGACTTACAAGAAGGTTTCGCTTCTAGAAGGTTCCTCCTATAGAATGTTCTTAGGTGGTTGGAAGCACTATATAAAAGGGTTCAAGCAATGTAATGGGAACTCAATAGTATTGTATTTGGAGCGGTATCTCATTACGAGGTTGCCCCCTCGAAGAGGCAAGTGAACATGAGTGGATCCCTTCCATAATATGATCTATTATATGGTGTTCCCCTACCCTAAGGGTTTGATAGTACTTATATTATATTCAGGTTTTTGGTACTTAAAAAGTGGTATCAGAGCACTTTCTTCGGCCACAAAAAGGGGCAATTTTGTTTTCTCTATTTTTGTGGATTTTTTCAAGAAGACAAAAGAAGGTTGCGACACTCTGGAAAAAACCTATAGATTTTTGTATGGGATTTGTAGAAACTAGTTGTATATATGATTTCTTCTAAAAAAATCCAATTTCAAAAAAAAATTGTCTGAAATGGAGTCCGGGAAGTGAAGTTATAATCATTTTAAAATTTGTTATTTTTTCAGGGTTTTTCCACGGACGACCGTGCGATTTCACTGATTTATATAACACTTGGGCCTGGATTTGCCAAAAAAAAATTACAGATATGATTTCCTCTTTCAAAAACATCCCATTTAAAAAAAAACATCACCCGAATCAGAGCTACGAAAGTGTGGATATCGCTGATTTAAAATCAACCAATTTTTAATGTCTACGTGATGGTGGCGGGACTACAGAGCTCGTGACTTTTCACAAGGTGCTCAAATTGCTACCAGATCCGTGTCATTGGATAGATAATTTTAAATTTTCTTTTGGTATATTATATGTGGTGTTTTCAATGGATATTCAACTCCTCATGGAAATTCAACGACAAATTGAAGCCCCCCAGACAAATTTTCAACATTTTCGGGCAGGTGTTTGGGAAAGTCTTCAAAATATTCAAGCGATCACAGTTGCAGGGAAATAGAGGTATATTATGTAGGACATCAAGGAAAAATATTATCAAGAAGCATTTGCTTGGTATGATTTTTAGGCAGATTGTGATGATTGGTATATGGATAGTTGTTATTTCTAGGATGACAACCACTTCCAACTTCTATTTGATGACCCTACTCCACCTCATGTAGAGCACATCCTGGAGGGTAAAAAAGAGCCTTCTCTGCATATTGTTCTTTAATTTTATAATTATCCAATAGTAGTGGATGAAGTTTTGGACGGTTCTACATATTTTGATCCACGTGGCCAATGTTGATCTTTGGAGCATCATTTTAAGCTTACTATGGTGTTTCGATATCTTCAACGTGGAGTTCACATGAGCACTTGGACAAGGGACCTAGATTTACAGTGGCGGTTGGACTACTTCAACATGGTGGATCACATTCCTACATGGGACCCTGATTCCTTGGCTTACTTTAGTATTATGGTCCACACTTATCCAAGGGACCCTAGTATATGGTTGTACACCCTCATAACAAGCATTGCAGACAACACTTTCACAAGAAGGATCTAATGTAGTGTAGCTAGGGGGCATAATATGGGGTACCTAGGGAGGTACCCAAGGGGAATAATAGTAGATAAGTATTGTTATGTATAAATGTCACTTTCGATAAATAAGGCCTAGTGTAAATGCAATAAATGTAAGAGGACTTACTAGAAGGTTCCGCTTCTAGAAGGTTCTTCCTCTAGAATGTTCTTAGGTGGTTGGTAGAACTATGTAAAGGGTTTCAAAAAATGTAATGGGAAGTCAAGAAGTATTGTATTTGGAACAGTATCTCATTAGGAGGTTGCCCCCTTGAAGAGGCAAGTGAACAAGATTGGATGCCTCCCGTAATATGATCTATTATATGGTGTTTCCCTACGCTAAGGGTTTGATAGTAATAAAGTGGAGATTTCTTCTATATTATTCTTGGATCTATTGTGGTGTTTATATATTCATGTCTTTGGTACTTAACAAGGGAGCCATTATGATACCAATTCGTTCGAGGACGTATTTGAACAGGAGGAATGCTGGAATTTACATATTTGAATGTATTCGAATAAGCAGGGTCGTGGAATGGATGCATTAAAATGGGTTGTTTTGCGTAGGGTTTGAGTTTTTTTTTAGAGTAGTGGAGATATAAATGCCTAGAAATGATATGAATGATGCTAAAATTTAAGGGGACTCCATAAGAAAAATCATGATTTTTGTGATTGGGTAGAGGAAGATCCATGCATATTGGGTGCGATCGACCCACAATTTTTTCAATCCTGCTATAGAAAACATGTCATCACATGTTCGAATCGGTGTTGGATTTTCATGGAGTGAGAAGCGTAAAGGTTGCAATCATGGATTGGTTGGTCAAAAAAGACAAGAGATTAAGGAGACATTTGAATTATTTGACACTGATGGGTTAGGTACAATAGATGTAAAGGAGTTGAATGTTGCAATGAGGGCTCAATCTACACATGCTAGAGATTGGATTAGGTCTAGTTGTGTTGCTACTACATGGATCAAGTCCACGCTCACTGCACCACTTAGCCTTACCACACTACAAATGTTGTGGACCTTACTCAAAATTGGACGTGGCCACTACAACTGTTCTAGACAGACTTCAAAACAAAAACAAATTCTCAAACCCAAAATATATGGAGTAGATCTATTTTTTTTATTAATAACCTTAGTAGTCACTAATAAAAAAATTGAAAAATTCATATTTAGATCCGATTCAAAATTGAACTAATGATTCAATCGCCTTCTTTTCCTTAACAAAATTAGACAACAAACGTACCATACAAATGTTGTCCAACACTACAGAGTATTCCAAGATCTTCAACAATGGAGTATCCTCTTCAACATATGCATAATAGAAATCCTTGATACCACTATGATACCAAAGTGTCCTTAGATACAAAATTTTATTAATAAGGAAAATACAATTACATTGTTGATGCGAGAGCTACAAATTGAATCACACTCACATGAGAAGAAGAGGGCTTAAATAAGCTCTTCATTCTTGTCTCCTACACTAAATTTAATATGGACATCTTATCACATAATCATGTTAACATGACAAGTGTCCATGTACAATAGTTCTAGAATACATTTATTTTTATAATTAATAATCTTAGGAAAAGACTATGTCTAGAAGTATCATGGCTAACAATATTTATTCTAGAATTAATAATCCTAGGAAAAGACTAAGTCTAGATGTACTTTAGGATCATCATGGCTAACACCATCAAATAGAAGGTGAAATTAGTTGCTATAGATGATAACTGTCGACATACCATTCACAACAAGCATGTATTTCTTGGTTATACTCTTCATTGATGAAAGGATATGTTTTGTCAATGATCTGACTCTCCTTAAATTTGTGAAGTGTCTCCTACATATCTTATGGACACCTGTTGATTGTATTATGCAATGCTATAGATCTTGTAAGATTCCAACTTTTTCTCCCGTGTCATATTCCTCAACATTGCCCTTCTTTAGTTTTATTAGGGTTTGAGGCAACAAATTTGAAGTGACCCTAATTCCCTCAATATTGATCAAAGTCTCTATACAACCATAATTATGAAATGCTATGGGCATTCTACATCTATTGGCACTAGTTTGACCTTGATTTGATCACTTTATCACAAGATATATGCTCTGCAATCCACATAGCCATCACCAAAAAACCCTAAAATACTTGATTTTAAATCAACAATATATCCACTTCTTAAACTCTAATTGGGATGTTTTTTTTCGAAATTGGGTGTTTTTTCAAGAGGAACTCGGATCTATAATTGGTTTCTTCAAATTCTGATCAGAAAGCTACATGAGTTGATCCAAGTGTAATGGCCCTCTTTTTCCCTTTGAAAACCTACAAAATAGAAAAAAAATCTTCTTTTTTGGCCCATGAAGGAGCTTTGATACCACTTGTCACGACCCTTAACCCAAAATTGACTTATAAAGAGATATAGGAAAGGCTTCACACTTTATTAATATCAAAACCCTTAAGATAGAGCAACATCTTACAATGATACTTTTATGGAGGAATCCACTCCTATTCACTTGCCTCTCAAGGTTAGACGGCCTCTCAATAAGCTAATCTCCAAATACAATATTCTTCCACACATGCCCATAAGGAGGACTCCATCCTTATTTATAGCTAGCTAGAAAACCCTAATCATAACCACCTCCTAACTACCTAGTGGACCTTCTTTAATGAAGTTACATTAAATTTATCCCATGCTAACTAACTAGTGGGCCTTATTTAATAATACAACTCTAATCCACTTTACAATGAACGACCACCATAACTACCTATTGTTATCCTCATTACACTCTCAGAAAGGATCCCAACAACCACATCTTTGCCAACCACTCCATTTACATTTATGTAATATTTCACATTATTTATTCATGCAAGTCCTCTATGCACATCTTCCTCTGCATGCACACAATCAAGCACCCATCTTGATGCTTCTGCATCAATTTTCCGTACTTAGAGTGATTTGAGATCCCTATTTAGTCAAAATGTCAAAGAGATGTTATAGTTTGACATGCTTTGGTCTCTAAGCACTAAATCAGACTTAGGAGAAGGAACTACTTCAAAACCATGATATGTGATGTATATCTAATGTGTTCATATAACCAAATAAACTAACTTCAAAGATTTAATCATATTTAAGGCCTCCCTCAACTCAATGCATGTGACCTAGGGGGATTTTGAGAGGCAATTAAATCTTTGTTAACCAACTTATTTGAAAAATATATTGTACGAAATAAAAAAAACACAAGGTAACGTTGTATGACCTCATAATGGGGTGAAAATGTGCACTAGTCAAGATGCGTGTACCTCATAATGGGATGAAAATGTGGAAAAGTCAAGATGCGTGTATTATAGAGTTAAAAAATGTGTTGTGTTTACATTAAAATACACATTTTCAACTATGACAAAACGTGGAATACAAGTATATTGTAATCATTCCTTTCAAACTAGGTGGTTGACTCACTAGTAAGTTTTTGTCCACGTAGGCATACCTATATCATAAAATTATCCATATATGTCAACATTACAATGTGAACCAAAACGTTATTATGGAATATACCCTCGTGTAAATGTTAGTCGAAAAGACCTTACAACTTACAATATGCAAAGGTTCTGTACCTACATTGTAGATAAGAATTTCAGATAATAATTCCCAATTCTCTTGCTTGGTTGGTTTCATACTTCAAACATAAATCAACAACCTTGGTATTTTTAAACAATTTACTGTTTAAAGTGATTATATATATATATATATATATATATATATATATATATATAAGTTTATAAAGCTATATATTTTGTCAAATTTATTAGTATTAGTATTTTTTTTAAGGAGTTAGTTTAATCGATTATTGTTAATGTTGTTGTGTATTTGACTAGTTTCATGTCAACACATGTTTGGTTTGAATCTCTCGGGTAAGGTCATTAGTTTATGCCAACTAGTTTATTACAAATGTCATTCATAAATGTGGAAAAACATCCCTTGAGTTTTTCTATAAAATTTTGGAAAAAAATAAAAATGCGTGTTTCAATAAAAATAATAATTCAACATTATCAATCTCGTCATGTTCTCGTTTCATTCTTATATTTTATTTCATTCTTTTTCTTTCTCTATCATAACTACATGTTTATTGCCATACAAATTAGTTACACAACATAAGATAATATACAAATATTCAAACTTTGTAACCATACAAGTGAACCAAAACTCTATTTTCTTGTTTTTGTTTAGTGAAAAATTTAGATTATTTACCAAAAAAATTACAATCTCGACAAAAGTCATATTTATTTTATTATTATTTTTTAACAGAAACGGTTGGGAATTTATATTAAAAAAATGAGTAAAAACTTTCCCGAATTACATAAGGCAGAGTAATGGAATCTCTGTTCTTCTCCTAAAAAAATGATTCTCTATTGAATACTAAATATGCTGGTGAAACTAGTCCAAAAAGAGCTACTAATTTGCCATGTAAAAATGGCTACATAAGTAAACAAAATTAACAAAAATTTGCAGTTAATCAAAAAACATGTCTAATAATTTTGGAAAATTGTTGGGTCCTCTTGGAGGTTTGTTGGATTAGCCTTTGGGTGATGAATTCCTTCTCCTGGATTCGGCAAGATTGGAACCATCGCTGGCGTAGGAGGTGCCAAAGGGTGCTCGTTGCTTGCTACTGAGTGGAAGGTTGAAGGGAGCCTTGACCCTACTGAATCATTAGAATTCACTGGATGTTGAGGATGGTTTAGAGGATTTACCAGTTGATGTGCCATTTCTCCAATTTGCCTAGTATTCCTGTTGATCCCATGGAGTGCAATTGCAAGCTCCTGATTGTGCCTGAGTTCTTGCTGGTGCAATTGACCCTGCAAATTAGCTACTTCATCCCGCAACCCTGATTTTCCCTTTGAAATTATCTGAGACGAGAGTTTGTTTGTTCTTCCGCACGCCTGACATCCAAACACAGAGAGTGGAATTGCTCCCTCAATTCTTTCGAGACGCAGGACGAGAAAGTGAAAGGGGCTCTGGATCTCCGCCACATGATGGTGAGAGAGTTCATAAGCAAGTTGCCATATATTTTGTTGTAGAAGTGCAGAATGTAAGCGGAATGGGGATGCAAAACTAACATAATTGCGAGAGAGGGAGCGTCTTCACACGCTTGATGGAACAAGGACCCATAATTACCCACAAGCCAATGAGAATTCGCACAGGGAAGAGCAGGGGAAGTGATGCCATGGAAGTTAGGAGAGGCATCATAGAGTATGAGTGAGGCACCAAGGAGTTAATAGGGGGAACGAGAAGCAGAGAGGGTGGCATAGGGAGGAAGAGGGGAGACACATGGTCAGGAGGATGGAGTCGCGTGCCAAGAGGGGGGGAGGGGTCTAGCGAGGAGGGAGGGTGGGAGGGGGGGAAGGGGTGAGGGTGAGGGGGAAGTCGAAGAGGAAGGGAGAAATGGAGGAGGGTAGGTTTAAGCGAGAGTTCAATAAGGATAAGACCAAAATTGTAAGGGGGAGCCATCGAAGATGGTGAAAGTTAATGAAGCTAGACATGAGAGGAAATTTGGTTGATAAAGATTTGACCATGTTCTATAGACTTTGTTGATTTAGCTAAGCGATCAACTTCTTGATTCTGAGAATGGAGGATATGGAAGAAGTGGATTTTGGAAAAATTTTGTTTCAGGGTTGTAATTCACGAGTGAAGGTCGCTGGAGAAATGAGTGGTAGAGGTTGAAGTTCTGAGGAGTTCCCTTATTACTATTTCAGAATATCCAAGCATAATGAGGGCTTGGATGTTTCTTGAATGTGCAATTTGGAGTCCCGTGTAAGCAACAAGACTTTCCGCTTTATTATTAGTGGTCTTCCCCAGTCCCCAGGAAAAATATGCAATCTTTTGTCCATCAAAGTCGAAGATGACTCCCCCCGCACCTGCCGCCCCTTTGTGTGAAAATTTATTTTATTATTACAGAGAGGAAAATTTTGTTGAATGAAACATAAAGCTACACAAAACTTAAGAACAAGTGTATAGAGAACATCAATGTATAGCATGTGGAAATCATAATCAATAACATTGAGAATTTCATATTGTTGGAGCTCATTTGTGACACTAATGATATGGTACACGGTGCTTTCAAGGTGGTGTGACCTATCAATGTGCAACATAGGATTGAGTGATGGATTCCACCACAACCTTACTAGTGAATCTAAACTCCATTCTCTTAATGATATGGTACATGGTGCTTTCAAGGTGGTGTGATCTATCAATGTGCAACATAGGATTGAGTGATGAATTCCACACAACCTTACTAGTGAATCTAAACTCCATTCTCTTGTTTTTGTTAAATGAAAAATTTAAATTATTTTATAAAATATTATAAACATTTTCTTTCTCTCAAAGTAAGTCATATTTCTTTTTTACTAGGGACAAGAAAAAATTGTTGAATAGAAACATAAAGTTACATAGAACTTAAGCACAAGTGTAACATCAATGTATGGCATGTGGCAATCATAATTAGTAACATTGAAAATTTATATGATTTGGAGCTCATTTATGACACCAATGATATGATACATGGTACTAGTAGGGTAGTGCCACTTATCAATGTACAAGATAGAATCAGATTATAAATTCCACACATCATAGAGGTTGCAGCAGTCAATTTTTTTCATTATTTTATTATTTATATCAAAATTGTAGTTACCTTCTTATTTTTCAATAAATAATTTTCAATTTCACTAATTTACAAAACTGAAATAAAAATAATCTATATTTTGATATTGGCTTTTTTAAAAACAAAAATTAAATCCAATAAACCACTTAATCTAAAACGATTCCTATCACTATTATGATAAGCATGCCAAGTTAATGTTATATATATTACAACTCATGAAAGTGCTTTTTATCTCAATAATAATTAAAGATCAGACACATAAAGATGAGGTGGGCAATTTTTAACAATTTCATTTCAACGGAAAAGGAGATTAAGATAAAATTTGTACATTTCCAAGAGTACAAATTTTATAAAAAATAAAAAGTAATAATAAAAAATAAAATAAATTTAAGAAAGTTGACTTTTACGTGTTTATAAAAATTACACATTCTTAAAAAATAGAAAGATGATATGTTTGAATTTTTCACTATATAGATCTTCATTATTTTATGTTTGTAAAAATCTATTAGAATATTGATAATTAATAAATTATTTTATATATATAAGAATTTTAAATTTGAATATTATATTAATGAAGTATAAATATCTAATAATATATAACAATATATTGTTATAGTATAAATATAATAATAATAATAATAATTTATTGGTGGATGAGTTTTTTGGTTTATGAGAAAATGGTCTCTTTGTGGTAAAGTTTAACGATTTGACTTGCTAAAGTTTATCGAGGTATAACTTCCAAAAATGACACACATGTTCTTAACTATTAAGTCTATTAAAATTGTACATAGAGATTTTAATTTTACATTTAAAAAAAATAATATATTAAAGAGTATTTTTTAATTAATCACAATTTTAATAATAAAAAATAATGAAAATGAAGTATATAGTTTCATAATATTTATTTAATTTTTAATGAGAATTATAACTTATTTAAAATATTTTTTGATAATAAAAAATAATGAAAATGAAGTGTGACATGGTTTCATAATATTTATTTAATTTTTGATGGGAGTTATAACTCATTTGAAATATTTCACAAAATTTTTAATAAGGATAAGATTGTCAAACTTATTATTGAAATACTGGGATTAGTAGACTCTCACTCATTTGTTGATATATTTATTTATCTTT
>JZKD02S2282192.1:374585-400690 GCA_000966675.3 Picea glauca | reverse complement strand
TTTTTCTGTTGTATCTCCCAATTTTTGGACCTTCTGGGTATGAAATTTTCTATTATGTATTTCTATGATATTTCTTCTCTGCAATGCCACAGGTCTGATCAAAATTGGATGTTCCAAGTGGAATTTACAGTAACTTCCCCACAACTTGCCGATTTTTGGACTTTCCAAGAGATCTCACTTGTATAGTATGCCTCGCACAAAATAATTGATATAAAATTCTGAAACTTTTACCCAAAATACTGCAGACTATTCGCAATCCAATGCAACCAATCCCATGCAATTTGGATACTCTAGGAGGAATTTATGATTGTTTTACCTGAAACACCTTCTTGAGACTCGTCAATAGGACTAGTCAGATACCCTATCTTACACAGGGTGTATCTACAAATTTAATATGACCCAAAATCTAAACGTTTTACCAATGATACAATACTAATTTCTATAAATGGCCTTTGGAGTTCAGGGTCTGAAACATTATAGAAACGTTTTTATAGCAAAACTTCCGCAATGACTCCTTTCAGGATGATTCCAGAACCCTATCTTGTACAGGCCGTATCTCCAAAAGTATAAGGCCTCATGAGCTGAATTTTTAAACCAATGTACCTTGATCCGTCTTCTAAATACCCTTCAAGACGTTCCTTCTGAAACATTGTAGAAAAAAAGTTATAGTGAAAATTCCACGGTGTCTCAGCTGTAGCAGCGAAACCCCAAGACCTTGAGCTGTGATACCATATGTTAAGAACCAAACATCAATATAACATATAAAAACCTTAGGAAAAGTACTCAATGCCTTGAAAAAGAGATAATTTCAGATAATAAGCCTCTTCGAGAGGGCAACCTCCTTTTACCTCACTTAAATGGTCAAGTACAAGATAATTCAAAATGAAAATGTCTCCTTGGTATATATAGGAGACTAGGAGGTATAATTACAAATAATGGCCTAAATTCGACATAATTAAAATAACATTAATAATCTAAATTACAACTAATTGCCTAAAGCCGACATAAATAAAATAGCACTACTAATCTAATATGCCCCAATTAAGGGGTAATGAGCCAATATTAGGGCTTAACAGAGAAAATGTTGGTAAATATTCATCAACCAAAGAACATTTGGATAAGTTACATGATATATATTCTTCACTCATCACAGATTTAGAAAATGCTAAACAAGATGTAGCTACAGATCAAGAAGAAATATGTTCACCATGTCAAACAGATTCAGAAGATGAAGAGTACATAATCAACAGATGTATACTGTTTTGATTTAATTGTGAAAAACACATACATCTTGAAATAGAATGCCATGAGACAAGAAGACTAATTGAAAAGGAAGACAATTATGAAGAAGAATTGATCGATGCTTTAGATGAACTATGAAAAGAAAGAGAAGAAACCAAGTCACTCAAGAAGGAACTGATGAAATAAAATGAAAGTAATCACAGTTTTTAAGAAGCCCAACAGGTCATCAAGAACTTAAGAAATCAGCTAGAAGATTCGAGAAAGATCGAAGAAAATATTAAAGATCAAAAATAGTATTTGGAAGACAACATAATAGCACAAAAGGAAGAAGCAGAAATAAGAGAGAATATATTGACAGATCGTCTCAAGGAAAGAACTAACGATCTAAACTAGCTTGATTCAAAGTTTGTTCAATAAGAGAAAGTACTTGAAGAAGAAATAATCACATTAAAAATTTATCTTGAAGAAGCAAAGAGAAAAAAAGAGGTCATGAAGTCTCAGATATTAAAGAAAGAATAAGAGGTTTAGAAGCATGAAGAAGAAGTTTTCACATTGATAAGTGAAATCGTCAAACTCAAAAATAACGTTGAAGAGAAAGAAACATATGTACTATCAGTTGTAGAGAATGAAGAGAAACACTCTAGGTTGCTAGAAAATGAGAATAAAGAAAAGATAAAGAGTTATGAAGAAATACTCAAAGGAAGGAATCATGGTCAACCGGAATCTAAGAAAACTATTAAAGATACATCTTCAAGAAGACCATCTATGTTCAAGCCACAAAGAAGTTTCAATCATGATCATGATGAGTCAATAAATAAATTGAGAAGGACTACACCACAAAGAAAAACTTCCACTCCGAGGTATACAAATTTCTTTTATGGTCATTGTTTTTATTGTACTAACTTTGGACATAAGGTAATACATGTTCAAGCAATAAATGCCTATGTGGCCCCACGTAACATTGAATGTTACAAATTTCATAACTATGAACACATAGCTAGTGATTGTAGAAGCATGACTGATACTTCAATGAAAGAGAACACTGATATCAGATATAAGAAAGTATGGATAAGAAAACACGAAGAACATATGAACAAAGACTCGGTCAAAGAGATCGCAAGATTGACAATAAAACTAGATGAAAAAAATTCTACAAAGAAAGAGAAAGATGTCAGATACATAAAGGTTTGGAAAATCACTGAAAGAAAAGAAAGATGAACGGGTTCAAGATATTGTACTTTCATGCATTGTAGTGAAAGATGAATCCACACATAGAAAGAAAGAAGTGAGAGCTCAAAGAGATGATGAATCTACCAATGAAGTTGATCATGAATACACATTAGAGCAGGAATTGTTCTGAGCCATCTAACTTAGAGACTCCCTTATAATACAAATATTAGACCACAAGATTCTATGGGATAGTTGTGAGAGACCAAAGAACCATTATTCGAGCATCTTCCAACACTAACAAGCCCCTATACCGGGGTAGATAGCCAAGGGAAAGAGTCTATTTAAGTGACAAAATAACGTTGTATTATGGATGTCCCTTCAAATTTGCATGTCTTTTGGACATGCCGTATCCATTCAAATATAAGTTGAAATTTCGTTGTCCCCTCCATGGCCTAAAAAATCTATGTAAATACAAAGAAAGTCCAATGTCGTTTTATCTTTATATCATTAGTATATCCTTTCAAATATGAGTGAAATTTCGTTGTCTCCTCGATGGCGTCAAAAATCTATGTAAATACCAAGCAAGTCCAATAGCGTTTTAGTTTAATAGAGTTAGTATTTCCTTCACCCTTTCGTCATTAATAATATGAGATATCCTCCCTTGCATAGCACTAATGAGTGGGATTTCAGCCACTAATGCATGTTCAATCGTCTTAGAGGCTCATTTTACGTGTCCTCGAAGGGTATTAAGTGGTCGAATGGGGAAACAAAAAGGTGGCTCTTGATAGATTATCCAAGTCAAGTGCAACTTGTAATTTTTATATATGTTCAAGTTAACTTGCATTAATAAACACGTAAAGTGTCCAATATAAGCCTATGAAGTAATTCTTATTTGTTAAAGTTAAGTGGCATCGATAAAGATTTCCTTTCTTACTTGTTTTAAATAGAAAACTATAAATTGTCCAATACAAACTCATAAGTGAAGTTTTAAATATTAAGGTTTTCTCTAGACCATTTAGCTTTATATATTGAGGTTTCCTCTATAACTTTTGCGAGTACAACTTTTAGCTAGTGCGACCATTGAAGTGTTTCAAAATATATATATATATATATATATATATATATTTTGGTAAGGTCATGTAAGCATTAGCGTTTGTTAAATGTGAAAAATATATATATGATTTTTTTTTTTGTGGAGTTTTAGTCACCTGCTTACCCCTTTACAAAATTGAAAATTCATTTATTCGCTAAAAGATTGATGGAATCAAGGTTTGTTTTCATATGTTCATGGTTTGAGAGAATGTGAATCGTATTGAAGTCCAAAGTCGGTACCTTGCTATTGTGAGTATGTTTATTTTTCAATTTGACCAAGGATATGAATGACAAATTTAATTGTTGAGGATAATTGAATAGTTGGCTTTGTTCGTCATTAAATAAAGAGGAAGTGTTAATGTATTATCTAGTATTCCTTTAAAATGATTAGATTTCATAGTGTATAGATATTGTTATAAGAAGAGATGGTTTGGGTTTGGGTAGTGCATATTTTTAAAATGATTAGATTTCATAGTGTATAGGTATTGTTATAAAAAGAGATGGTTTGGGTTTTGGTAGTGCATATTTTTGTATTAGTATAATCATTATCAAAGTTGTGGATGTGGATTAGGCGTAAAAGAAACAAAATTATGAGTTTGAAAAAATGTACATTATTATAAATTAGCGTAGATTTTAAAAAGCATTTTTAGTGATTCCAAAATGAATTTGGCCATATATTCATGCAATATTATTGAAACTAGATCAATTCAACTATAATAAACTGTAGTATGTGCTCAGTTATGAAAATGATCTATTCATAAAAGGTATACTTGAGTTAGAGAAAATCTACTTAATGTAAAACAAAGCTATTCATACTTAAATAAGAAAAGTTGAACTTGATCTCTTCAACAAAAATCTATTCGATCACATATCTATTAAATATCATAATTATTCAATCACAATATATTTATTTATCAAATATCATAATATAGATATATATTTGTAAAGAAATAGTTATAGTGAAACTATCTATTGCAACAATATATTGCGTAGGTTTATCATTGATGGAGAGGGTGTCCTCCATCTAAGATGTTAATAGTTGTTAATCTTCTTAGGGTTCCTTAGGAGCACATTTCCTTTTTCTCATTCTTCTCTTTTTTCCTTTTTTCATTTTCAAGATAGGATTTTACAACAAATTAAGACTACAAGTGAAGGGAGGACTTACAAACTAACCCTAGAATGTTCTAGTGAGTATCTAGATCCAAAGACTAACATAATCATAACCACAAAATGATAATAAATTCAAAAGGATGTGTTGATCTCAATATAAAAAATCCAATCACATGGACACTACTATTCAATTAAAACTAGTGGAAATGAAAGAAAAACTAAACCACCTCTCCATTCATGATACAACCATTTTTTACCTCAATTTTCAAGAGCTCGAGGTTCATTGTCAATGTTGGAGCCAAAAAACACAAGGAATGAACAAGCTTCTCAAACTTGATCGTGAACACAAATAACAATGTCTAAAGGGAAAGTGTAATCTATTGATGGTCTCTCATGATAGGTTAGTGGAAACACAAACATGGAAAAACAACAATATATTAATTTGGAGGGATGATTTCAGGTACTTCACTACAAATTTGAGTATGGTGTAGTATGATAAATGTAGTGTAAGACGATAAAATGTAAGAAATATAATTATGTTCTAACATACATAATTTTTCTTTATGGAATTTTTGTATGATTATGTGAAATTCAAGTTTTGAGTACCTAAACAATGTAAGTTTCTTTAAAATAATGATACCCGTTAGAAAACACAGTGCTTTTGTGGATGACTATTTTTCAAAAAAAATAGTGTTATTTTTTTATTATAATTATAAAAGTCATTACAACCCTAAATTATGAGGTGATGAATTATTGCAATGTTTGAGAATATTATCATAATCCAACAATTTCTTTTTAGATTATAGATCTTTGTGCAATGTATATGTTTTTATTAAAATAGGTAAGGTGATAACAAGTAATAGAAACAAGAAAAGCCATCTGTATCATTTGCATTTTAAGATTCATGTATATAAAAAATAAAGTAAAATAAATGAAGAAAATAATAATATTTTTTTAAAAATAATATATTTAGAATCTCCATAGTTTGACTTATGTTGTGTAGTCTCATTAATGTTGGATTTGTCTAGCCTATTTAAAAATCATCTGAAAAATAGAGATATTAAAATAGAGATATAGAGTCATTCATTAAAAGGGAGGTTTTGTTGTTTTTGCAACCCAAATAATCACATTTGTCATACCAAACCTAAATCCACCAAGTCAACATCCACATTCTCAAATGTGCGTGAATTCCAAGAATACGAACATTTCTAAGTAAAAAATCACAATAGGATTACAAATATGTACTTACATATTAGAAGTATCATGAAATCAATCTTATTCATTTTGTTCAAGAGAGAGTGTAATTGAAAAACAAATTGAATCCTCGAAGAAGAATAGTGAGATATTTGAATTCCATTCTTAAGGACAGTGATATAATTAGGTTTTGATAGCTCTAATAACCTATTTCCTTCTTAAATAATCTACCCCCATCTAACCTCAAATTACTTGAGCGACTTAGAATTGGGATATCATTCATCAAGGTTATCATATGGTGATCTAGGGGTTCATATTATTCTTTCCCCTTTGTCAATTCCCAAGGTATCATAAAAAACACCCCTTATGCCTAGTGGCTATGATAGTTTTTTTCATTGTAATTGAGTCTAACAAGATTTTTTTAGGGCTTAAGGACCGTGTTTTCCTCCCTTGAGAATGGTAGGGGTATTCAAACCCATCCTTATTGTGTAAAACATTGTTATAGTGCACATATCCCTAGTCAAAGGCCTTTTTTTCCCATTGAGCATGAGAGAAATTTGTTTAGGGATTGAGTCCCTACTTTTCCTCCAATGTTCATGGTATAAGCCCTGAATCCCATATGTATCACACCAAAACTCCTAATAACACCCATATCCCAACCAAAGGCAATATATCCATTCAAGAGGATCTTTTTTGTCGTTTAATCCATTATTCATGGACATTGAGACCATGGAGATTCATTTTATATTTAAGGGTGTATTCCTCCCTTAGCTATGGTAGAGGAATTGAGACCCATTTCTATTATACGAAAAACTCTAATGGCACCAAATATACCCCACTAGATATCTCATATAGAGATCATTGTGTGGTTGTTGAGGGGATACAATGTTAATCTTGATTTTGAGAATATTTAAGTAGGTTCTTATCACCTTAAGTTTCCAACACGACCATGTTTAAGGCTCAGAGTGTACTTTATGGTGCAAAAAACCTCATAATGTTATTGAGGTCCAAACCAAAGGGTCAAAGACTCAATTGTGTTCCTCAAAACCTATGAATGGTTCCCATAGCCCAGCAAGAGGCTAGAGATCCCTCATAGAGGATTTGTGTGGTGGTTCAAGTCATTTTTCAAGGCCCTCAAGTTGAAGATGATTTTTTTAGGGACCAAGGCCCTCTATTTACACCCTTGAGCATGGTAGGAGTCCTAAAACCCATTCTTATTGTGAAAAAAAAATAGTTTTTCCCATATTCCCAATTAGAGGCATTTTTCATCGATATTGACCTCAAGAAAATTTTTTTAGGGCCTAATCCTCCAATTTTCATCCCTTTCCCATGGTAAGAGTTCGTACTCCCATATGTGTTACAAAAGAACTTCTAATGGTGCACATATCCCAATTCAAGTCCATGGATCAATTAGATATCATTTGTGTGGTGGTATATTTCCCAAGACCCATTTTTACTCTCTTATACATGATATAGACCTTGAAACCTAATTTTATTATTAAAAATGTATTAATGGTGGAAAAACCCATAAAGGCCCAAAACATATTAATGGCACACAAGATCCGCACCAATTTCCAAATACCATTTAGAGAGGATTTGTGTGGTGATTTGAGAACTTATTCATGACCATTAAGATGACCTTGAATACATGGTTGGGTATTGGTATCAAGAGAAAAAGAAAAAGGATCAAAACCATATACAAAGTAGAGTAATTCATTATGGGTGGTGAATTCATCTCAAGAAGTTTGATTTTAGCGGTGACAATTAATTGTTGAAATCCGAAAGATATCATTTATATTTACTCCCACAATAAATACATGTTAGTGAGGTGAGTGGGATATAATTCCATCACTTACATATCATATCATATCAGAGTGGTTGAATATATGATATTGAAGCAATATTTAGCAATTTTACAAGTAGACATAATATGTGTAAAATCCATGTTAGTGAGGCGAGTGGGATATAATTCCATCACTTACATATCATATCATATCAAAGTGGTTGAATCTATGATATTGAAGAAATATTTAGCAGTTTTAGGAGTAGACATAATATGCGTAAATGATTGAAAAGAGAGAAGTTGGAAGAAATAAGGAGCTTCAATGTATAAAGACAAGAGGAAAATTCCCACTTGAAGGATATGGTAGTAGAGTTGGAAAACGAATTGACCAAGTTGATAGTATTTTATCAAGTGAACAAGGAATACAAAAAAACTTCCAATTCTACTACAAAAGCCAACACTATGATCGAGGCAATAATGGTAAGCTCACACTCCATAGACGTTTCTTAGGAGATTTGTGGTGATTTTTTAAATCATACATGAGGCACTCTTCCAATCTCATGAAAAACATACGTTACAATGTCCAAGGGTTAGGCAAGGGAAGCTAAGTGATTGTAAACAGTATTGTAGTTGAGAATAGAGACAAGTATGAAGGTTTGAGTTCTCATGCATAAGAGGAAGAAATAAAATGTCTGGCATAAGAGAATACCACAAAGATAACTTTTTCCAAGGAAAGAGGGACTCGAGAAGAAACCATTTATATTGAAAAAATTGCATTCAAAAGAGATGTGGGTAGCAACGACTTACTCCAATATTCTTGTAGAATATTGAAAGAGGGAAAGCAAGGGATGTTTCTGCTACTCCAAAATACACCAGCACTTGGGGGACCAAAATGGAGAACATGAGCAACTAGAGAGTTCCAAATAGCCCTTACAATATGATTTTTTTTCCTAACAATGCAAATTGGGTGCACATTGGGAATTGAAGTGTTGGGGGGTTCATTCAAAACTTCATCCTTGGAATTGTATTTCCAAAAGAAAAGTTTGAAGAGTCTAGTTTAGGTGGAAGAAATAAGGAGTAGCAGTTGTCTTGCGACTTATTGTAGTAGGAGATGTCACCTTCAATAAAAAGATGGAAAATAAGGCAATGCCAACATCCAATGAAACTCATATTTGGATTTTTTCTCCAATATTGCAATAAATGCACCCCTTATTCAAGACATGTTAGACATTTATGTATATGTGAAACTCCATAAAAGTGAAGGGAGTACCATTATTTGTAGTACATGAGGAAATCACACAAATTCTCAAGAAGAAAACCAATAGAAGAAAACCAATAATGAATTGAATCTTTTTTGGACAAAAAGACTATTAATGGAGAGGTGTTATCGAAATTGCATTTGAAATAACCCTGTATCAAAACATTGTAATAAAAAACATTTTTTGATAAATTTTAAATTAAATGATCTTGTTATCACTTAAACCATTTAATTACAAGGTTGATGTTGGCTAACCATAGGGAAATTTGTAGATGATTTTAGGAGTCAATTTAAATTCAACAAATGATTAAGAAAATTCAATTTATCAAGTTACCAATGTACGATCATAAATAAATCTACTAATAAAAGTGGGGAGAAAAAAAAAGTAATAAATGATTTAAGGATTGAAATTTCTCAAAAAAAATAAATCCATATTTACCCATGATTGTATGAAATCTATTAAGAAAAAATGCTAATAACTCTACTGAACATAATAAGTATACACAACATAATTTATAAAAACTTGTAACATATCCAATTAATCAAAATGGGATGACAAAACACAATTTTCTAAATGTAGTAACTAGAAAGTACAATGAATAATCATTAATATCGTAGTGAATTAAATTTAAGGTTTTGAAGGCTTTCTTAGTACATGGAAATTGAAAAAAAAAACAATTAAAGGTTTTTATTTTTATTTTTGAGATAAATCAAAATTACAACAAGCTAATTTAATTCTTATTTATTTAAGAAATAATAAAACCTACTTAAATGTCTACTTAAATATGCTTAAGATGTATATTATTCAATGTTTTAATTTGAATTTTTTTTTGGAAAAAAATAAAAAGCTGAGATTTAATATACCAATATCAATTAATTCATTTAAAGGAAACAATACATTGATTCAAAGGAAAAAAAAATAAAAAAATAAGAGAAAGTGAATACATTGAAAGACAATTCAAAACCTATTAAAACCAAAATTAAAGATAAGTGAAAGATAAAATAGAAATTTTCTATACAAATAACATGTGGTCAATAAAGTCCCCGAGGTGTAGGACAGTCGGTGACGGAGTGTGTTGTTAAGCCACTCCGTGATGTTAAAGTCACCGGTTCGAAACCTGCGGGGACAAAAAATCCAACCATGTTAAGGGTTGGTGTGGCTCAGGCAGGGTGCGATCCTCGGGTGATTTTGACGGCTTAGATGCCCCTGAGTCGCGGTTTCTCAAGCCACAGGTTAATCGTAGGTCCTGCACAAATTAACAAACAAAAAAAAAACATGTGGTCAATAAAAATATATGTCTTTATTATCAAAAGTTATAGGTATAAAAAAAGTTCAGAGAAGTTTGGATAGCAGCACTTCATGGTACAAATGAACTTTGATGAATGGAATAGAATTAGTCATGACAAGATATAATAAAATCAAGTCAAACATAGATAATCCATGTTAGCAATCAATCTTCATCTCTTTAAGAAAATAAAGAAAAGAGAAAGCACAAACTCAAAATCTCAATAAATCACAAAAGAAAATTAAACCACTCTTCTCCTTACTTAATACAATATATCCTTACTTAATACAATATATAATAAAAATAAGAATATGAGAAAAAAAAGATAAAAATAATCCAATCCAATTATTAATGCTTCTCATCTCCAATGAGAGTTCATGTAATAATAACCCTTACAAACCTCCATTATACACTAAGGTGAACCTTCTTATCACCATGCACTCTTAACCAATAAATTCCATGAACAAATCAAATTAATGGTGCATGTAACTTCTCTACTAATACGCCTGGACGAAAGGTTAGGGTGCACCTTCTTATCACCATGCAGTCTTAACCAATAAATTCCATGAACAAATCAAATTAATGGTTCATGTAACTTCTCTACTAATAAGCCTAGAGGTAAGCTTGTAATTATAGGAAAGATGAACCTCAAAACATATCAAGGAAGATTCCTCACTAAAGCACATGGCTTCTAATATCGGTTGGCATTCTAACAATAAATAAGCAAGGTTAATATAGACACACAAACTTAGGGTTTTCCAAAATAGAAAAGTTGATAGGCCTATCTTTGAAAATGAATAGACCTAAAAATAGCAGCCATGTTATCCAAGTAAGTTGCATCATCCGCTGCTGCAGCATCGTATTGTGTTGCGTCTTAGACATTCACCTACAACATTGTTATTAATTACCTTGATCACAGGTTCCGGTACTGGTGCATTTTATTTGTTGGTTGCTGGGTGATCTCTTTGATAAACCGCTTGAATGAATGCCTAGTAGAAGGTTAGGCTTATGCGTTGTGTGTTCTTATGCAATAGGCATCGTATCCTTCTGATTTTATGGTTGGGCATTTTATACCCAATCTGTGCGTTTTTTTAACACATACAACCCCCGCACCAATCGCTTATTACAGACAGCCCAGCACGTTGAACTAACCAACCTGTATGGTAATGGACGTGGAGTCAAAGCGTTCGCAGCCTGACCGCTTTTTTTATTTGTCAGCCCTTGCAAGCAAATAAATATACCTCACATTGATCTATTAGTAAGGAGGAAAGCATTTCCATTCCTTAATGTTGCTGGCGTCTTGGCCGGAATAGTCATATAGATGTAGTCTGTTAAATAGTCATAACAATGCACATTCGAATAACAGAGTATACATCCTGCCGCCAGTACTTGGAGTGCTCCCTTGAAGTCCTGTGGTTGCATATTTAAAACCGGAGTGCATTGTGCAGAGAATAATTGATTTTAATCCTTGGCCCGGCATTGGCAGCACAAGCAAATAAACCAGGTTTCCATTCAAATCAGAAGTAAAGCAATTCATTCACGGTGGTGAATTCATTTCAAGAAGTTTGATTTAAGCATTGATAATTGATTGCTGAAATTGTACACACACCATTTATTTTAATTTCTGTAGGAGATCTCCATGTTGATGAAGTGTAGGAATTAAAAGTTTTTTTGATGAAGTAGATAAGTAAAATGTCTTTAAAGGAGAATAAATTAATGGTATAGAAAACATATTTTTTTAAATGAAATTTTGGACACAATTTTGAATTATTGAAATTTCCTTTATAAATATAAAAACCTATAAATTCATTTGCAATGCAAAATAGTTGTCTCCTCCTCAACTTTAACATATATATATATATATAGATTTTACACATAAAAAATAGATTTACATTTAAAATTAAAAAATTGTAAAACAAATTGTCAAATCTCAAAACAATCAAAAGGTCCATTGGCATGACCTTGTTTAGACTACAAAGCACTCGTTATTAGTGCAAAGGCCCTATCCCTTGGAAGGATCGGTGTAGTAAGAATCTCAATCATTGTGGGCCGACCGATCGATTAACAAACTACCTATCAAGTAACAAACTTATGAAAACTATTAGACACTTGAAAATAGATAAGCATGATGTGTTTTATTCATTAATATGATATACTTATAATTACATTCATATGATTCTTGGGTTTTTCTTTCAATGTCTCTTGATTTTTAATGAACATTCACATATTGTAACATTTCATATTCTTTCCCAAAAACCCTAATGGATTAGGTTTCCAATATTTCTCCCCTTAAATGAAAGGGGTGTGTGTGAATCTAAGGTGAGAGTCGAGCATTGCCTTCAAAGTAAAAAATGCAAGCGTGGAGGCAAAGAAATGACATCTCAACATGATAGAGTTTCAAATCAGAAACTAACTCAAAATTACATCGAGTTGTTGAGATATTTTTGAAAGAAACATTTTTAAATATATCAAAGTCATGAAGGACTGTAAGGGGTTGCACATATAGAGTGTTGAATCTTATCTCGCAATAGGACAAAGTAGGTAACCGCTAAGAGTTTGATAGGATAGGTTACAGATAGGAAGACAGAGCTCGTGGAGCCGGTCCTTAGATAGTTTGTTGTTGCATTGCAAAAGTATTAGAAGACCATGAAATAAAGATAGAGATCAGTAGATCATAATAGAGTAGAATAAAGACTATGTAATTTGTTTTGATGAATGAATAGTACAGACAAAATTGTCCCAAATCCTTGGACTATGTTCATTTGATGTATGAATAAATGAATGTTATATTATGTGTATGTGATTTATTTTATTTTCATTCATGTATGATTGTTCGAGAAGTGGATAATATGAAGTTTTGATGAAACTAGATAACTCTCAATTGTTTCTCTTCTGAAACTTGTATGCAAGGTGTGCATCTCGAACACAAGGAGTACGTCGATTGAGTCTCGGATTAAATAAGAGGAGTTCAGAGAGAACAAAGGAAACTTAGACCATGTGCAAGGTGTGTACAAAGTCAAGAAGAGACCAAGCGTTAGGTGGGCGAGAAGAATTTATTTCCTTCGATATGAGTTATCGAAATCCCAAAAATGCAATGAGTGCATGAGAAGTTGGAATCCTTTAAGGATCAACATCAAAAGAGATAACACTTTTCAGAAGTGTTGACGAGATCCAAGAGTCAAACTCGTAGGAGGAGTAAAGGTTTGAAACCTTTGAAGACTGATAAATCTTCTAAGTCAGAAGAAATAAGAAGCTCAAGAGGAGGAGTGATAGTGGCCGTTGGGTCACTATGTAAAATATCAACAGTCGTTGGATCAGAGTAAAGTGCACGAGCCTTAGTGATTCACACATTCAGGAGAGAGAGCTCATCAAGCTTTGAGAGTTGGGATTTCTAAATTTTGAAGAGCTGGAAATCCGAAGTATAATCTCATTCGTTCGATCAATAGAAACATGTATGAGCCGTCATATTGTTTGAGGTAAGCTTCAAGCGTTGGATCACCCAGGGAGAATCTTGAGGTTTTTGAAGTGGGGAGAGCCGAAGGGCCAGAGCAGATATAGATTGTTAGATTCAGGAGGATATGTGTTGACAGGTCGTGAGATGCAAAGGAAGCCAAAAGGTGAAACGTTGATACACCTGAAGCCCGAATAGCCGAAGAGTCGAGAGTCGTCGATATTCACGGGGACACTTGTCAACGGATAGTGAGCTCCTGGTAAAATATAGGGGGTTTCAGTTGAGATCTGATATTGTCGAAACCCAAAGATCCGATGTGAATTTGGACTGACATATGTAAGGGAGACGTAGTGTGAATCCATGAACTCTGGGTAAATTTTTGAAGTGATTCAGAGCCGTGGGATTTAAGAGACACGTGGCATAAATCCATGTACTCTAGGGGAAGACCCGAAGTAATCCTTGACTGTCAGATTAAGTGGACACGTGTCAGTGGATTATAGCCTTTGGATAAAATGAATTGGGAGGAAGGGTGAAGTTTGATATCTGAGATCTCAAAAGTTCAAAGACACAAAGGAGATCTCGACTGTTGATCGAGAAGGGGGCCAAAGGACAGTTAATCTGTGTTGAAAGTTCAAACACCTGAAGTGAAAGTAGGACCATTGATTTATCAAGACATGCGTCTACATATCATCAGCTCTCGGAGGTTTATGTACGGAATAAAGCACGATTTGAGATTCCAAAACCCCGAAGTTTGGAATCGTGAAGAGATATCGATTGTTGATCAAGAAGGGGAAGATCTCGTCTGTAGACTTGAAAAGCGCAGATTTGAACCATCAGTTCAAATAGTATCGTCAAGATCGCAAGATCGACGATCCCGTATAATTTCGGGGGAAGGAATTGCGCTGACTTTAAAATGTTGAGGGAGGGTCGCAATCGCATGGTCATGTGAAGTCACTGCCCAAGGTCACATCAAGAAGGGGCTTATCAAGAAAAGAGATAACACCCAGTACTCTGAGATTTCGTAGGAGAGCGAAAGGGAAGGTTGTGGGTGCTATCAAAACTGCACAAAAGAGTGGAAAGGGCCCATGTTTGGATACATAAGGGGACCGTTAAGGTTCGAGATATTCATTTGACTCAATAATCAGAGATCATTTGACCAAGAGGTCGTGTAGCCCTATGGGGGAGTAGGGGGGCTGCATCAGGCATAGAACAACCATACCAGACAAGATAAAGAATTTTAAAGTCTTCAATGAAGATCTAGAGTTGCAAAGATTCCTACACACCATTGATGAATTCTCCAATATCTCAATTGATCGAAAAATCAAGAAGGTGAAAATGAGGAATTAGAAGATCAACAAACATCTCATCTGTTGAATATAGTAGTTGGTCATGATATTGTGGAGCTGTAAAACAATCACATTCCAAGAGGACTAGTGCCATTGGAAAGTTTGTTTGAAAGTAATGATGTTTACAAAGGAACTCCCATGATGAATCAAGAATAAGAGATAAGAGATTGCAATATTGAGACCACTAAGAATCCCAAGATCATCAAGTTGTCCAAAGTAATAGCTACATACAAAAGGGTAGGTATGTTAGTCTTATAAACAAATTTGTTGATATTTGTTTATGGTCCTATCAAGATTTGAAGGCATTTGACATTGACATCATCCAACACAAGATCCCCCTAAAGGATGGCTCGAGGCCATTCATACAGAAGATTCGACAATTTAATCCCAATTTGATGTCCATAATTAAGAAAGAGCTAAAAAAAATGTTGGATGCCAAGATTATTGTACCATTGAGGTACTCAAACTTGCTGGCCAACTTAGTACCCGCAAGGAAGAAAAATTGGGAGATATGCTTGTGTGTTGACTTCAGAAATATTAAAAACTGTTCTCTAAAGGATAATTACCCCTTCCCCAAGATGGATCATATTTTACAAAGGGTGGTAGGTGAACACATAATTTCCTTGTTAAATGGATACTCTAGTTATAACGAGATAACAATGTGTGAAGAGGATAAATAAAAAACAACATTCACCACCCCATGGGGAACATTCATGCATGACAATATGCCCTTTGGGCTGATGAACGTAGGGGCCACTTTTCAGAGGGCCATGGACATAGCTTTTGTGGGGTAAAAGGACAAATTTATGGTTATATACTTGGATGACATAAGCATTTTCTCCAAGTTTGATGATAAACATTTGTAGCATTTGGAGCAGGTTTTCAAGAAATGTAGGACGTATGGAATATCCTTGAATCCTAGGAAGTCTCACTTTTCCATGCCATAAGGAAAGATCTTGGGCCACATCATATCACCAGGAGGTATAAAAATTGATCCAATGAGGGTTTGTGTCATTCAAGAGATTGAGATCCCTAGAAATAAAAAGGCTGTCTAGTATTTCATTTTTAAGATAAACTTCCTCATACGTTTTGTGCCAAATTTTGTTGAAATTCTCAAGCCTATTACTAACATGTTGAAGAAATATGTTGTGATAAAATGGTCCTTGGAGGAAAAAACATCTTTCCAAATGATCAAGCAGGATTTAGTTGAAGCCCCTATGTTAGCCAGTCCCGACTATACCAAAGATTTATTCATCTTCTCCTTTTCTTCAGAAGAAAACATTGATGTTGTATTACTACAGAAAAATGAGGAAGGAATGAACAATCCATAACATTTTTCAATAGAGCTCTTAGATATGCTGAGTTGAATTATGATATATTAGAAAAGAAGGCTCATGCACTGGTCAAAGCACTCAAATCCTTCAGGTTTTATGTGTTACAGTCTAGCATAACAACCTTTTTTTTAGCCGCAGTGTCAAACAAATTTTGGTCCATCCAAACAGTGAGGGAAAAAGACGAAAACGGATTGTCAAACTGTTGGAGTATGACCTACACATAAATCCCACCAAGATGATCAAAGGGAAAGGAGTGGCCAAATTTCTATCATAATCAAATTGTAAGGTTCTAGAATTGCATCAAATCTTCACCCAATGAGATGCCCCCATCATACATCCTGGACAAGCTAGCTTACAGGTATTTGAAAAACACTCCTCTTCACATTGGTATAAAAACATAATCTATTTTCTGAAGCATTTTAAATGTCCACCAAATGTGAATAAGATAAAGGCCAGGTATCTCAAATTGAAAGCAATCAAATTCTTCATCTAAAACCATAACTTGTATTGGAGAGATGTTGCAGGAATCCTCTTAAAATGACTTGATCAAAATGAGGCCAAACAAGTCACATAAAAAATGTATAGAGGAGTATGTGGAGGACACCACCGTTGGAAGGCCACATCTCTCAATATCCTAAGGGCAGGGTATTATTGTCCCACCCTTCTCTCTGATGTATTTTTTGTTGTCAAGGCCTACAATGAATGTCGTATTTTTTCAAGGAAACATAAGTTACTATCACTACCCCTAATACCTATCACTACCAGTGGTCCATTTTAACAATGGGGCTTAGACTTCGTAGGAGAGATAAATCCACCCTCTAGTGGACAACACAAGTGAATCCTCACTTCCACTGATTACTTCACCAAGTGGATTGAAACTGTGCTCGCCAGGAATGCTACTAATAATGTGATCATCAATTTCCTCGAAACTAATATTTTTACGAGATTTGGTTTCCCTAGTAAGGTTGTAACAAACAATTCCCAAGAAGTCAAGTCCAAAGCCACGATTGACTTATTTATAAGTCATAACATTTCATTGACACATTCCACACCCTATTACCCACACGAGAATGGTTTGGCAGAGTAATCAAATAAAACTCTCATCAGGATTATCAAGAAGTTACTTGCTAAAAACAAGAAATCCTGGGACTCTAAACTCAAGTATGCTTTGTGGGTTGACATAATAAACACCAAGAAGTCTTTGGGGACCTCAAAATTCCATATTGTTTATGGCATAGACATTGTTTCTCCCACTCAGCTTAGTATATTGGTCCTAAAATTCTTACAGGAATACATTGAGGAGCCTTGTGACATCCAAAGGAGAATCTTCTAGATTATAAAAGTGCAACAAATAAGAGAAGCACTGGATCAGAGGACATAATCATAACAAAGAAAATTCAAATCAACCTTTGACAGGAAAACCAAGAAGGAAATTTTTCAGAAAGGTGACTTGGTCTTGAGGTGGGATGCTAGAAGGGATGACAAGTCAAATCATGGTAAATTTGACAACCTCTGGTTTGGCCCCTTTAAGGTGGTTTAAGTTCTGGATAATAATACATTTATGTTACACAATCTAGGTGATGGAGAGATCATTGGAGGCCCAATAAATGGGGGCTTCTTGAAACACTATTTTATTTGAGGATGGGGGAAGGTCCCTCTTGTACCATAGATTCTTTCTTATTGTTTTTTATTAGGTAGTTGTGTGTGAATAAAGACTACATAGCCCAACAAAGGCACTCGGGTGTAGTTTCAGTTTTCAGTTCAATAAAATGCATGGTTGAGGCACAATAGAAGATAAACAGGGGTGGCAGATAGAAACAGAGGTAAGTTATGGAATGTAAGAAAAGTTGTTTAATCCGAAGGCATCCATCTACAATTCTCAGCACCTCACAGGGACGAGATATCCCTAGTTGGAGCCAATGTTTTTACCTAGGTTTTCACCTGTGCCCTTTTTCTCTTTCACTCTATCCATCCATCAATGTTGATTTTTGTTGTTGATTGTTTAACGTGTCATCCATTTTTATTTTCATGGACCCTGTCTTCCTTTGCATTTTTCACCATCGATTTTTATTTATCGAGTGAGGATCACATGTTCTAGATTGAAATTGGAATACTCATCATCGTAAGTTATCACTAATAGAGTATATAGGAGTTCCACCTTATGCTTTGTGTGTGCAGGAGATGGACAGGATTGACAAATCCAGTGGACAACGTAGTAAGATTCCATGAAACTGACAACCAATCAGAACATGGCATTCGGGCTCGGAACACACGCAGTGATGAGATCAATCTTCAAAGGTGAATATCGAGCCTCCATCTCCATATCAGCGATTACGTGGTGTTAAGGTAAAAAGGCATGAATATATGACATTTTTTCGCCGAGCACCTAACCCCAGCGCTAATCACCATCAACGATTTCTCCATCTACTATATCGATGGTCCTCACATGATTTTAGACCCCTTGACCATTCTACCTTTAATGGTGGGTGGGGGGTCTGGAATGGTAGTTTCCACGCCGTGGGCTCTACCTAACGTGGAACCTCCTCATGGTTTCAGACCCTCCCTTCTCTAAACTACTTATCGCCTACCCTCCCTCCATAATCCTACCAGATTGCCTCTCAATACCTCCCCTCTCGCCATGTGCCATGTGTCCTCCACTCACCTCCACTCACTCCTACCACCCCTCTCACCATCTGACACTTGGCTCCAACCCACACTCCCATTCCTCTCACGTATTTCTCCTTCCTCTCATTACATTACACATTTCTCCCACTCACACTCCACCCTTCATACACCTATACTCCACACTACCGATACCTCCCTCATATCACCTCTCACCACTTTCCACCTATATGCCAACCTCCACGTCCGCATGTTCATGACCAATTAAAGATGTCATTTAGCAGGGTCAACACAACAAGTCATCTCCAGTCGCCATAGAAAACTCGCAGGCACGCCAATGCTCGACACATCCCTCACGTCTGCCACTCCAAGTCTGCCAACTTAGTTCATCCAGTTCATGCATTAGTTCTATCTTAGAGACAGTAGTAGTTTTTAGTCAATCAATTCCATCATTTTCTCAGATTAGATTTTAAAAGTGGTCTTTTGTGTGTGATAAGAACCACTTGTTGTTGGTGAAGTTCAGTGTGGATTTCACATGCTAAACTCCATGCAATGTTAGTTAGATTAGTGATTCTATCTTACAGTCAGTAAAATAGAATTAGGTCTGAGTCCCCTAGGGATGAGAACCTATGCAACTCTCTTAAATAGGGATTTTTTGGATATTTTAAAGGTCGTATTTTGGGAGAGGAAATCAATATATCATATTGACTCGACATGTTCTGCACATAAATAAAAGTCTCTATCTGGTGAACATATTTTTTATGATAGTGTTTTTTTTCTAATCTATATGTGTGTTTCTTATCGTGAATGCAATCTTGATTTGTGTGAAGTGCTTTTCTTTCCCTTTAAACTATTGTATAAATCATATTTATTAACATGAAACTTGTGATTATAGCCATGTATTTACGAAGCCTTGTTTTTCTTGAAACCTGTGGGAGTGATTGAGTTATTATACATGTTTTGTGTTTGAAATAATATTTTATGCATCGGACTTCTTGCAGCAAATTACTCATAGAGTGGTGTGTTGTTTCCTTGCTTTTACCCCTATTTTTCACTGTCTGTCATTAGTGTGCCACTAGCCAAGGAAGACCCTCATCCTTGTCTGTTTCAAAACCCAACCTTGAGATTTTATTGGTAAAACCCACCCTCTAAATGACCCACAAAAGACAAATAATAATAATTCTAAAACTGATAGGTGGCCTAGCTCTGCCCTTTAGCAGTCAGGTGCAGAACTTAGGACCAACAGGGGGTTCATTCAAAACTTCATCCTTGGAATTGTATTGCCAAAATAAAAGTTTGAAGAGTCTAGTTTAGGTGGAATAAATCAGGAGTAGAAATTGTCTTGCGAGCTATTGTAGTAGGAGATATCACCTTCACTAAAAACATGAAAAATAAGGTAATGCCAACATCGAATGAAACTCCTATTTGTATTTTTTCTTGAATATTGCAATAGATGCACCCCTTATTCAAGACATGTTAGATATTTGTGTAGATCTGAAACTCCATAAGAGTGAAGGGAGTAACATTATTTTCTGGTAGCACAGGAGGAAATTACACAACTTCTCAAGAAGAAAACCAATAGAAGAAAACCAATAATGAATTGAATCTATTGTGGACAAAAATACTATGAATGAGGTGTTATGCAAAATGCATTTGAAATAACCCCTTATCAAAACATTGTAATAAAAAATATTTTTTAGTAAATTTTAAGTTAAATGATCTTGTTATCACTTAAACCATTTATTTATAAGGTTGATGTTAGTTAACCATAGGGGAATTTGTAAATGATTTTAGGAGTCAATTTCAATTCAACAAATGGCTAAGAAAACCCAATTTATCAAATTCCCAATGTACTACCATAAATAAATCTACTCATAAAAGTGGGAAAAAAAAAATAATAAATGATTTAAGGATTGAAATTTCTCAAAAAAAAAAAAAAATCCATATTTAACAATAATTGTATGAAATTTATTGCAATTATGTTATGAAAAAAATGTTAATAACTCTACTCAACATAATAAGTATACACAACATAATTTATAGAAATTTGTAACATATGTAATTAATCAAAATGAATAACAAAACACAATTTTCTAAATGTAGAAAATAGAAAGTACAATGAATAAGCATTACTATTCTAGTGAATTAATTGGTGTTTTTTTAGGCTTTTTTAGTACATGGAAATTGACCAAAAAAAAACAATTAAAGGTTTTTTTCTTTATTTTTAGATAAATCAAAATTACAGCAAAATAATTTAGTTCTAATTTATCGAAGAAAAAATAAAACCTACCTAAATGCCTACTTAAATATGCTTAAAATGCATATTATTCAATGTTTTAACGTGGAGGTTTTTTTCGATAAAAATCAAGAGTTAAGATTTAGTAAACCAATATCAATTCATTCATTCAAAGGAAACGAAAAATAAGTAAAAGTGAATCGACTGAAAGACAATTAGAAGCTTATTAAAACCAAAATTAAAGATAAGTGAAAGATAAAATAGAAATTTCCCATGTACAAATAACATGTGGTAGTGAACAATTAAAATATATGTCTTTATTATCAAAAGTTGCAAGTATAAAAAAGTTCACACAAGTTTGGATAACAACACTCCATGGTACAATTTGACTTTGTTAAAAGGAATAGAATTAGTCATGATATGATATAGTAAAACCAAATCATAAACATAGTTAATCCATGTTAGCAATCAATTTTTATCTGTCTAAGAAAATAAAGAAAAGAAAAAACACAAACTCAAAATACCAATAAATCACAAAAGAAAATTAAACCACTCTTCTCCTTACTTAATACAATATATAGAATAGAATAAGAATGCGAGAAAGAAAGGATAAGAATAATCCAATCCAATTATTAATGCTTCCCATCGCCAATGATAGTTCATGTAATAATAACCCTTATAAACCTCCATTATACAATAGGGTGCACCTTCACTCTTAACCGATAAATTCCATGAACAAATCAAATTAATGATTCATGTAACTTCTCTACTAATAAGCCTAGAAGTAAGCTTAGGGTGCACCTTCTTATCACCATGCACTCTTAACCAATAAATTCCATGAACAAATCAAATTAATGGTTCATGTAACTTCTCTACTAATAAGCCTAGAGGTAAGGTTGTCATTATAGGAAAGATGGACCTCAAAACATATCAAGGAAGATTCCTCACTAAAGCACATGGCTTCTAATATAAATTGGCATTCCAACAATAAATAAGCAAGGTTAATTTAGACCCACAAAATTAGGGTTTCCAAAATAGAAAAGTTGATAGGCCTATCTTAGGAAAAGAATAGACCTAAAAATTGCATCCATGTTATCCAAGTAAGGCGCATCATCTGCTGCAGCATCGTATTGTATCGAGTCTTAGACATTCACCTACAACATTGTTATTAATTACCTTGTTCACTGGTTCCGGTACTGGTGCATTTTATTTGTGGGTTGCTGGAAGATATCTTTGATAAACCGCTTGAAAGAATTCATTGTAGGAGGTTAGGCTTATGCGTTGTGTTGTGCAATAGCCATCGTATCCTTCTGATTTTATGGTTGAGCATTCTATACCCAATCTGTGCGGTTTTTTAACACATACAACCTCCTCACCAATCGCTTATTACAGACATCCCAGCACTTTGAACTAACCAACTTGTATGGTAATGGACGTGGGGTCAAAGCGTTCCCAGCCTGACCGCTTTGTTTTTTTGTCAGCCCTTGCAAGCAGATACATATACCTAACATTGATCTATTTGTGAGGAAAGATTTTTCATTCCTTAATGTTGTTGGCCACTTGGCCGGAATAGTCATATAGATGTAATGTGTTAAATAGTCATAACAATGCACATTCGAATAAAAGAGTATACATCCTCCCTACAGTACTTGGAGTGCTCCCTTGAGGTCCTGTGGTTGCATATTTAAAACCGGAGTGCATTCTGCACATCATAATTGATTTTAATCCTTGGCCCGGCATTGGCACCACAAGCAAATAAACCAGGTTTCCATTCAAATCAGAAGTAAAGCAATTCATTCACGGTGGTGAATTCATTTCAAGAAGTTTGATTTAAGCATTGATAATTGATTGCTGAAATTGTATACACACCATTTATTTTTATTTCTGTAGGATATCTCCATGTTGATGAAGTGTATCAATTAAAAGTTTTTTGATGAAGTAGATAAGTTATGTCTTTAAAGGAGAATAAATTAATGTTATAAAAAACATGTTTTTTTAAATGAATGTTTGGACACAATTTTGAAGAATTGAAATTTCCTTTATAAATATAAAAACCCATAAATTCATTTGCAATGCAAAATAGTTGTCTCCTCCTCAACTTGAACACACACATATATATATATAGATTTTACACATAAAAAGAAAAAATAGATTTACATTTAAAATTAAAAAATTGTAAAACAAATTGTCAAATCTCAAAACAATCAAAAGGTCCATTGGCATGACCTTGTTTAGACTACAAGGCACTCGTTATTCGTGCAAAGGCCCTATCCCTTGGAAGGATCGATACAGTAAGAATCTCAATCATTGTGGGTCGACCTATCGATTAACAAACTACCTATCAAGTAACAAACTTATGAAAACTATTAGACACTTGAAAATAGATAAGCATGATGTGTTTTATTCATTAATATGATATACTTATAATTACTTTGATGTGATTCTTGGGTTTTTCTTTCAATGTCTCTTGGACTTTTAATGATTATTCACATATTGTAACATTTCATATTCTTTCTCCAAAAACCCTAATGGATTAGGTTTCTAACATTTCTCCCCTTAATTGAAAGGGGTGTGTGTGAATCTAAGGTGAAAGTTGATGATGATGCACGAGCATTGCTTTCAAAGTAAAAAATGCAAGCGTGGAGGAAAAGAAATGGCATCTCAACATGATAGAGTTTCAAATCAGAAATTAACTTAGAATTAAATCTAGTTGTTGAGATATTTTTGAAAGAAACATTTTAAAATATGTCATGTTTGTAAAATCATGAAGGACAGTAAGGGGTTGCACATATAGAGTGTTGAATCTTATCTGGCAATAACTGTTAGTTATTGTAATAGGACAGAGTAGGTAGCTGCTAAGAGTTTGATAGGATAGGTTACAGACAGGAAGACAAGAGCTCATTGAGCCGGTCCTTAGATAGTTTGTTGTTGCATTGTAAATGTATTAGGAGACCATGAGATAAAGATAGAGATCAGTAGAACATAATATAGTAGAAGAAAAACTATGTAATTTGTTTTGATGAATGAATAGTACAGACAGAATTGTTCCAAATCCTTGGACTGTTTTCATTTGATGTATGAATGAATGAATGTTATATTATGTGTATGTAATTTATTTCATTTTTAGTTCATGTGTGATTGTTCAAGAAGTTGATAGTATGAAGTTGTGACGAAACTAGATAAGTCTCATTTGTTTCTCTTTTGGAACTTGTATGCAAGGTGTGCATCTCAAACACAAGGAGTGCGTCAATTGAGTCTCGGATTGAATAAGAGAAGTTCAGAGAGAACAAAGGAAACTTCGACCATGTGCAAGGTGTGCACAACATCAAGAAGCGACCACGCGTCAAAGAACCAAAATAGAGGAACAGGTGGCCGAGAGGTATTTATTTTCAAGAAATCCTTCGATATGAGTTATCAAAATCCTAAGAATGCAATGAGTGTGTGGGAAGATGGAATCCTTTAAGGATCAAGCTCAGAAGGGATAAAACTTTTCAGAAGTGTTGACAAGATCCAAGAGTCGAACTCATAGGAGGAGTAAAGGTTCAAAACCTTTGAAGATTGATAAATATTCTAAGTCGGAAGAAATCAGAATCTTAGAAGGAGGAGTGATAGTGGTCGTTGGATCATTGTGTAAAATATCAATAGCCATTTGATCATAGTAAAGTGCACGAGCCTTAGCACTTCGCACATTCGTTAGAGAGAGCTCATCAAGCTTTGAGAGTTGATCTTTATGAAGCCCGGAGAGTCGGAAAGCCAAAGTATAATCTTATTCGTTCGATCAATAGGAGAGCCGAAGGGCCAGAGTGGATCTGGACCATTAGATTTAGGAGGATATGTGTTGATAGGTCATGAGATCTAAAAGAAGCCAAAAGGTGAAACTTTGATACACACGAAGCCCAAATAGTCGAACAGTCGAGATTCGTCGATATTCACGAGGACACATGTCAACGGATCATGAGCTTCGGGTAAACTATAGGGGGTTTTAGTGGAGATATGATATTGTAGAAACCCAAAGGTCCGATGTGAATCTGGACCAACATATCTAAGGGAGACGTAGCATGAATCCGTGAACTTAAGGTAAAGTCCCGAAGTGATTTAGAGACGTGGGATTTAAGAGAGACATGGCATAAATCCATGTACTCCGGGTGAAGACCCGAAGTAATCCTTGACTATCAGATTAAGTGGACACACGTTAGTGGATTATAGCCTTTGTTAAGCCCTAATATTGGCTCATTATCCCTTAATTGGGACATATTATATTAGTAATGTTATTTTATTTATGTTGGCTTTAGGCCATTAGTTGTAATTATACCTCCTAGTTTGCTATATATACCAAGAAGACATTTTCATTTTAAATCATCTTGTACTTTAACATTTAAGTGGGGTGAAAGGATGTTTCCCCCTCGAAGAGGCTTATTATTTGAAATTATCTCTTTTTCAAGGTGTTGAGTACTTTTTCTAAGGCTTTTCTATGCTATATTGATATTTGGTTCTTAGCATATGGTATCAAAGCTCAAGGTCTTGGGGTTTCGCTGCAACATGTGAGACACCTTGGAATTTTCACTATAGCTTGTTTTCTACAATGTCTCAGAAGGAACAACTTGGAGAATATTTAGTAGACGGACCATGGTACGTTGCGTTCAAAATTCATCTCTTGAGGCCTTATACTTTCGGAGATACAACCTGTACAAGATAGGGTTCTAGAATCATTATAAACTGAGTCATTGCAGAATTTTAGCTATAATTTTTTTTTTGTAATGTTTCAGACCTTGAACTATGGAGGCTATTTGCAGAAATTAGTAATTTTAGCTTCTGGGTCATCTTAAATTTGTAGACACACCTTGTGTAAGATAGGGTATCTGACTAGTGCAAGAAATGTTGAAAGTAAAAATATGGCTATGGCTACTAGAAGGACCAATCCTAACATCTATAGAGAGAACAATGCTCCTTCTTCTAAAACACCTCAACCTACAAGGTTGAC
>JZKD02S2282192.1:344508-362995 GCA_000966675.3 Picea glauca | reverse complement strand
GAAAAGGGCGGTTGCTGATAAATTATCAATACAAGTCCACCAAGTAATTTTTATATCTGTCAAAGTTAACTTACATGCATTAATAAACACGTAAATTGTCCAATACAAACAGTAAAATGTCCAATACACGCAGTAATTTTTATATATTAAAGTTAACACGCTTAAAAAATTACAAATTGTCCGACACAACCCTATCAAGTAATTTTTATATATTAATATATCCTCTAAACTTTTGAAACTAGATATTAAAGCCTCTTACCTTTTAAATTTTGTACGATTTCCTTTCCAACTTACATGTATATCTTAATATATCCTCTTAACTTTTGCAACTAGCCTCTTACCTTTTAACTTTTGTAAGATTTCCTTTCTAACTTAAAGAGAAAAACTTTAAATCCTCCACCAAGTAATCTTTATATATTAATGTTTCCATTTTAACTTTTATAACTGAACATTAAAGCCTCTTACCTTTTATCTTTTGTAACAGTAAAACGGTGTTCGGAATGCGTATATTCCATTAAACTAATTTTGTTAGGTCATGTAAGCACTAACTTTTGTTTAATGCAATAAAATGTATGAATAACGTTGTATGAGATGGAGATCGTAGGCTAGCCCAAACAAAATTGCAAACACATCTCTTCGTTAAAAGATGGATGGCATTAACTTTTTTCCTACTATGTTTATTGTGAGTGCAGGTGTAAAACTGGATTTGAAACTTGATTTGAGTCCAAAGTTTTTAATTTGTGGTTCTGGGTTTATATTTTCTCAATTTATGGAAGGATATGGATGACAATTTAATTGTAGAATAATTTTTTTTTTGTTGTTGTTAATAATTGAGGAGAAAGGAAATGATCAGTAGCCATGTCGACTTGCTTCTAAATTATTAATAATTTGATAGTACATAGATATTCTCATAAGGAAGGAGGAGTTGGGTTTGAGTAATATAAAAAAGGTTTGTTGTATTTGCATATTCACTAAGTTGTGGGTGTTGATTGAATGTAGAAGTAACAAAAAAAATCATGTGTTTAAAAGAATAAATGGTGAAAATTCTAGAGATTTATATTCTCGTAAGGAAAGAGGAGTTGGGTTTGAGTAATATAAAAAAAAATTGTTGTATTTTCATATTCACTAAGTTGTGGGTGTGGATTGAATGTAGAAGCAACAAAAAAATTATGTGTTTGAAAGAAAAAACACCCGTTCAAATTATAGAATTTTTCCACTAATTTTAAAAGGGATTTTAGATAGAAATTATCAAAAAATGTATAAATTAGTATATTGTTAGAATGTAGTATAATGTATAAATTAGTATATTGTTAAAATTTAGTATATTGTTAGAAAAATAATTCTAGAATGTCTAAGTTTAGTAAGGATGTTTATCACATTCATTTTGTTTGGAGTTCGTTGATTTGTCTAATTTCATATATATGTAATTCGCTTCCATGTAATGTATAGAGTGTGAGTGAGACTATTTGTCTCAACTCCGGTGTGAGCATAGTGTTATGAATTTATGCATTTTATACTTGATGTCAGACCAGTTGTTGTCGAGAATAAAAATTGTCATTACTGCAGAAACTATAAGGACGTAGAGTTAGTGTTGTATGTCGTTTTGGAATATGTTGTACACTTTCTCGGATCTAGAGCACGCAGACTACTCTGCGCAACACAGTTACAAATACTGCGCAGCACAAAACTTCTTCACATAATTCTCAAGAATTACCGTGCGATGCAAAGATTGCATGATTTATTGTGCACTGTGATAAAACACTTAATGAAGTGATTTTTTCATACAGTAACAAAAAAGTGTTATACTTAGTATATATACTTAGAAATACTCATGAAATTGTTAACGCAAAAAATACTTTATATTAAAATAAAACTTGGCGTTGCGTGCTAATACAAAATATAATACTGAATCGAGCTTCAATAACTTCTTGGACTTCTGCAACATATTAAACATACACAAATCTTGTGCTCTCATAATACTTCGACTACTTTCAGCTATTGTTGTTTCTTCTCTGCTCTGTGTCTATCACTCTCTACATCATTGACTATTAAACATACACAAATCTTGTGCTCTCATAATACTTCGACTACCTTTAACTATTGTTGTTTCTTCTCTACTATGTGTCTATCACTCTCTACATCATTGACTTCTTACAAACTCAGACATATATAGATAAGATCATGTAGAAGTAAAAATAACTCAGACAATAAAGACGACAATAAATTCGTTTGACTTTTATCTACTTAACTAGACTCAAGAAATAAAAAGATTGTCTTCATTAAATCACTCCCCTACTTGCGGATTGATTAAACCATGTTTGAGTAAACTTAAAAATTTGTATTTGTAGACTCAGAAGTGACTCGCAACTAAAACATTGGTGGAGACGTAAATCTCATCAAATTATAATTACTATTTCTAACCCTCCCCCTTACTTATAAGTAGGTGGGATTACGAAAATTTGAGTTGGCATATACTGTCAAACATTTGTTACCGTGCAAACTCCCAAACTACTACCCAAATTTTGAAATGCATCTCTTGCTAAAGCTTTTGTGAAAATATATGTGACTTATTATTTTGAACTGAAAAATTCTAAACAAACCTTTTTGTTATTCACTAATTTTCTGATAAAATGATACATTGTATCAATATGCTTGGTTTTCTTGTGAAACACATGATTCTTTGATAACACGATGATTGAATTGTTGTCACAAAATATTGTAGTTGGTTCATGTTGTTTCTACAACAAATCTTTTAACATTCTTCTCATCCAAGCTGTTTGACAAGCCACGCTTGTAGTTGCAATGTACTCTCCTTCTACTTAAGAAAGAGTTACTATGGGTTGATTCCTTGATGCTCATGATACCATACCTGTTCCAAAATGAAATGTGTACCCAAAGGTACTTTTCCTGTCATGTATGTTTCCTCCACAATCACCGTCAGTGTATCCAATAAGTCTGAAATCTTTTGGAGTAGAATACTTAATGCCAAAATATTTTGTTCCATTCACATATCTCATAATTCTCTTTCCTCCCTTCCAATGTGATTATTTTGGAGTTTCCATGAACCTTGAAATCAATCTCACTCCATACATAATATCATGCCTTGTTGTTGTCATATACAGAAGACTGCCTACCAACCTTTTAAAAAGTATGGGATCCACCTTGTACCCTTCATCTTCCTTACTTAATTTCAATCATGTTATGACAAGTGTTGGGGTTTCTTTGGTATTTATCATATTGAATCTCTTCAAATTTTCATGCACATAATTAGATAGTGAGATAAATATACCATCTTTGGACTGTTGAACTTAAATACCCAAAAAATATCTCATAAGCCCCAAGTCAATCATTTCAAATTCATCCTTCATGACTATCTTAAATTAGTCTATGCCAAAATCACCTGTAAAAACAAAATCATCCACATATAAGCCAACAATTAACATATTACCTTGTTGATTGGCTTTGATGTACAATGTTGGCTCACATTCACTTATCTGAAATATATTTTGTGTGAGATAGGAATCTATGTGACTGTAGAAAGTTGTGGGATATTGATTTAATACATACATTTCTTTTTTCAATCTATACACTTTGTTTTCTTGTCCTGTAATCCCATAGCCTTCTGGTTGTTCCACATATACTTCTTCTTATAAATGTCCATTAAAAAATGTTGACTTTACATCCATTTGATAAAATGGTCATTTGTTCTACGCAGTAATGGCTAACAACATTCTAACTATGTCCATGCACACAATTGGCACAAATGTTTTATTGAAATCAATTCCATGTTGTTGTGAAAAACCTTTTGTAACTAGCCTTGCCTTGGGTTTCTGCACATTTCCATATGCATCTTTCTTAGTTTTATAGATCCACTTGACACTTATAAAATCCTTTTCTTCAGGTACATCTACTAATTTCCATGTAGGATGTTTCTATATGCATCTGATTTCCACATCCATGTCTTGTGCCCATACATCTTCCTTGATAGCTTCTTCAAAAGTTAATGGATCATTTATTTGTGAAAACATAGTAATAAATAACAATGAATTTGTTGTGTCATCATTATAGATGTCACATCGACTTATTGTATTTATTGATAATAGACTTTCTAATGTTGGATGTAGAGATGCAGAATGACTTGGACTGTTTGTTGGAGTTTGGTGCGCTCTAGGTGTAGACTGTGCACCTACAAATCTCACTGGAGTACTTTACGCTATGATTTGTGTCATAGTTCCAGGAGTGGAAGGAACTGTGCATTAAATTTTACATGGTGTTTCAACCACTTCTTATTTTGTATGATCATTCCCAATAAAATAAATAATTATGACTGTCTTTTATATGCTTCTATTCCATGCTTCATTCCTCACGAACTAAACATTGCATATGATTATAAATTTCATTGCGACATGATCATACAACTTGTAACCTTTTGTTTCTTCAAAGTAGCCAACAAATATAAATTTATGTCCTTTGTTATATAGCTTCTCTCTTAGCTTATCTAGAACATGTGCATATGTGGCACAATGAAAAACTTGTAATTGTGCCACATTGTGCTTCATACGTGTCCACAATTTTTTAGGAACGTTGTTCTTCACACTCTTTACTGGACATTTGTTCATAATGTATATTGTAGTTTCTACTGCCTCAGTCCAATACTCATTTGACAAGTGTTTGGCTACCAACATATTGTGTGCCATATCCATGATGGTTATGTTCTTTCTTACTGTGACACCATTATGTTGTGGTGTATATCGCACAGGAAATCGCTTGTAGATGCCATGAGCTTTACAAAAGTTTGAAATTATCTTCAAATATATTCTCCTCCTCTATTAGTTCTTATACACTTTATGTAATAACCACTATGCTTCTCCAAAAGTAATTTAAGCTACTGAAAACAACACAACGTGTCAGATTTGTGTTTTAGGAACTAAATCCCTATAGATGGTGTATTCATTGGTCCAAAAATGTTTGAATGTACTATTTCTAGTGGAGATTTTTCTCTATATGAGTTTCCAACTGTAAATGATTGTCTACGTTGCCTTCCAAAAATACAAGCTTCACATATTCTTTCTTGTTTTTCAATCAATGGAAAAATGTTTACCATATCCCTTGTGTGTAGCAATAGCTTCAAACCTCCAAAGTTCAATGTCCAAATATGAAATTCCATAACCAAGAATAATCTTGTACTTTAGATTGAAATGTTTCATACAGTTTTGTACCACTTTCTCCTTTCTTGATACTACGCACACTATTTTTTTCATTGGAAATGTGCGCACTTTCTGTTGTAAATTCAATGTCTAACTGTGCATCTTTTTCTTTACCAACACCTAACACTGTATTTTTCTTCTTGGTTGGCTTGAATTTCAATAGGAATATTCTTTTACTTGTCATATGGATTCTTGGAATAAGTTGATTGCTTGGATATCTTTCCATAATCACATAGTGATTATCTTCCATATAGATTATGTATTCTTTTTGTAACAATTTTCTTGTGCTCATCAAATTATGCTTCAAACAAGAAAAATAATATACATCAGGCATAAACTTTTTTTCTCCTTGTTTAGTTAAAATATACATCAGACAATGACTTGGATATTTGTTCCAAGTGTAACCTTGGTTTGAACTAACTTATCCAAACTAGAAAACAATTCTATATTTCATGTCATGTGATTATTGCAGCCCAACTGTAGATACCATATATCATAGGGACTTTCTTGAGCAACATTGCATTCAATTGGTGATACTATTTGTATTGCTTCAACATGCGCCATTAACATAGGAATGGAGGGACTATTTGTGTTGTTTGAATGATATTGTCCTTGCTTGTTCTAATTATACCTCTCTTTCTGCACACATATGCATAATGTCGATACTTTTTAATAATAATAATAATAATAATAATCTATTTTTAAGGTCACGGCCAAGCCAACACACCAAATTGGTGTATGAGACCCCCTTGTTTGTGGGACAAGGGACACCCCTCTACCCAACGATTTGACTGGTAAAGTCTACGAAGGTATACATACCCTACCCCCCTATGGATTTGAACCTGTGACCTCTTAAGAGGAAACACATGTTCTTAACCATTAGGCCCACTCGAGCTGTATTATCAGTTCTTTATATTAATGACACTGAATATTTAGTTTATCAGTTCTCTGACTACTTGGATGATTAGTATTTTGGTTTTGACCTCTTCCACAAGTATTTCTATGACTGCTATTTCATCCACCTCTGACAGAACTTCCTCCTTTTCCTCTAGAGTTTACTCTCCCCCTTCCTCTTCCATGACTTATAGATGACTGAATGGAAAATGAATTCTCTAATGAGATACTTGACCTATTCAATCCGTGTTCATGATTAATGAGGGTAGTTTTCATTTCATCTAGGCTAAATTGACTCGGTTGTTTTCTCTCTTCTAGAGTCACAACTAGGGTATCAAATTTAGGAGGAAGACTCATAAGTACCTTCTCCACAAATTGTTTGTCTTATATGGTTTAGCCATGAGATTTAATATGATTTATCAAGGCAATAACATGGGTATAAAAGGAATCTACTAAATATGTGTCTTTCATTGACAAAGTTTCAAAATATCTTCTAATAATTTGTAGTTTTGAAGTCCTGACTTTCTCCCTAGCTTGATAAGACATTTGTAATATGTCACATTCCTCCTTGTATTTATTTTCTGATGCAACTCTTAGGAGTATGTGCTCATGCATGGATTTATGTATGTAAAACATCGCCTTTCCATCCATCTTCCTTTGATATTTCAAAGCATCCTTATCAGCTTGTGTGAGGGCATTTTATGTTGCATGATATATTGGTTCCACATAGCCATTCTTAACTCTCTCCCATACATATTGACCTTGAAATAATTCCTTCATGGTCAAGGACCATAACTCATAATTCTTTCTTGTAAAAGTAGGAGGTTGCATATTTGAAGTAGAACCCATATTTTCACCTTTCTACAGAGCCACTGCTCTTGAACTTGTTCTTATATAATCTACTGTGCTCAAGCTTCTCTGATAGAACCTACTATGACACCATATATTGGATATACAATGTGTGCAGTTACAAATATTGTGTGCCACAAAACGTCTTGGCATAATTCTGAATACTTACTGCGTAGTGCACAAACTGCACAATTTACTATGCACTATGATAAAACATTTAATGAAGTGATTTCTTCACACGGTAACAACATAGTGCTATACAATGTGTGCAGTTACAAATATTGTGTGCCACAAAACGTCTTGACATAATTCTAAATACTTACTGTGTAGTGCACAAACTGCACAATTTACTATGCACTGTGATAAAACACTTATGAAGTGATTTCTTCACACGGTAACAACATAGTGCTATACTTAGCATATAAACTCATAAATACTCATGAAATTGTTAACACACAAAATACTTTATATTAAAATAAAACTTGGCATTGCACGCTAATTCAAAATAAAATATTGAATCGAGCTTCGGCTCTAATGACTTCTTGGACTTATGAAACTTACAAAACATACACCAATCTTGTGCTCTCATACTACTTCAACTAACTTAAGATAATTATGTTTCTTCTCTTCTATTTTGTACCTCTCTCGATATCATCGACTTCTTATAGACTTGGACATATATAGATAAGACTGAGACTTCCGGTAGAAATAAAACTGAGTTAAACAATAAAGATGACAATAAATTCTACTAAATTCTATCTACTTAACTCGATTCGAGAAACATAAATATAATCTTCATGAAATAACTCTCGTGTTTGTCGACTGACTAAACTAAGTTTGCATAAACTTACAAATTTTTATTTGCATACTGACTAATGACAGACTGACTGGCTGACTGAAAAATCGATGGAGACGTAAATCTCACTGACTTGTAATTACTATTTCCAACACACTTTAAGAATGAGTGAGTGATGCCCAATGCAATAAGAGTCCATTTACAACATACAATGAATCTTCCACTAGGATAGAACTCCATGTCATCAAACCTGTCCATGGAGTAGCTCGTCGCAGAGTGGAGGAGCTTGTAACAGAAAGCAGGATCCCATATAACACACAAATGCAGCCTCATCGAACTTGTCTATGGAGGAGTCATAAACTACGACATGCATTTCAACTCCTTCTTGGAGAAGTCACAACCTATGTTTATGTTTTGTTACTTGTGAAGGAGTATCTCATGTGGAGGAGTAAAAGCAACAAGTTAAAGTGGTGTTTTCTTCCCGGGGTTTAGAAAATGGTGGATATATTGGAGATGCTCCCAAAATAAAAGTTTCTAGGTTGCTTTTATCCTCGCATATCATGATGATTCATTTTTGAATGATAAGCAATTGAAAAGTGAGACCTATGCTAGGTGAGTTTCATATCTGCAAAATCGTTGCCTAGAAGAGAGAGAATCCAACAAGGAAGTCGTTATTTGATACCACTATCTTGAAGGTATTTTTTTTTTTGAATAAATTTATTATTCAATTATCATTTGTGTTGAGTTTAAAATATGGATAAACCATTAAAAAATTTTTATTTAAATGAGTCAACTAATAAAGGCACAGAAAATTATGAAAAATGGAAGTTTAAAATGCAAAATTTGAGGGAAGGGTATAATGTTTTGGAAATTTCATATGAGGACGAAGTGAAACTAGCACATACAACAACCTTAATTCATGATTGGGAGCAACAATAGACCAAATCCAAGCTACTCCTTAGAATGTATGTGAACGACAACATCATTCTCCACATTAAATACTACAAAACATTCAATGAAACATGGAAATAACTTAAATATCTGTACCAGATGACAAATACAAACTGAGTGTTGTTTTTAAAAAAAAAAATAATCTCAATTAAAATCGAGGAAAGCAAAAGTATCAGTAATGTTCTTTCTAGAATCAAAGAACTTAAATGTAATCTTGGTTATATTGGCTATATGTTATCAAGTACTGATCTAGTTACTATTCTATTGAATGACATGTTGGATGATTATCAAATGTTACCATTGGTCTTGTAGCTAGGGAAAAAGTGCCTACATTTGATGAATCAACATGTATTATTTTGCAAGAGGAAGAATGAAGAAAGAACCTTAATAACAAGTCTTGGAATTCATATTTTGCATTGGTATCCAAAGGGAAACCTCTGTAGAAAGAAAATCCATGGAAGATGCATAGAGGAGGTAAGGGACATGCAAAATCATAGTGTAAGACCCTTTACTAAGGATTCAAAGTTAAATGGTAAAATTGTAATCTAAATTACTTTTCCTTTCTTGAACACGACATCAAATTTCTACTTATGTTTGCATTAAAACAAATCTAACTAATTTATCTTGAAGTTCTAGCAAATTAACCAGCTAAATATTAAATTCTCATTTTATACAATCCAAAATAGTCACAAAATATATTACTCATCATATTACACAATTTCAATACATAGGTACATATCATAACTTCCATTCAAACAAAATTAGTACCATATCTTTCATTGAGGCAAAATTATTACTGGTAAAATACCTCTTGAAGAATAAGTTTGTCATTTTCTTTCCTATTGTTGCTAACTGCCCGAAGACTTCTTGAAACTACCTGAAAACTGAATCTTTTCCTCTCATCCAGCTAGGAACAGAGCCTCTCTGGCTCCCTAGCTCTAGGAACCCTTGCGGTTTCCTGGCCCTTCAAGCCCAAAATCCTCAGCAACCCTGGTGCCCCCTGTGATAGACCTCCAACAATCTCCTCAACAAAACCACAACAATCTCCTTCACAAAACCACAAACAGATCCTCCAAACAAAGCCCGTAATACCATCCCCCCAAAATAATATTCCTCCCTTGCCTTATCCTCCCCTCCCATCATGCATCACCTTCTTCCTTCATTTAATTCTCAACTACCCTCCCTCAATTAGGTGTCAACCACCTTATCCCATTTTCATTAATGGGTTGATCTTCTGATACAAAATAATAATTAATAATTTATAATGATGGATTTTATTAAACATATATTAAATCATAAAATTAATTAATTAAACCAATATACATTCAACAAATATTTAACCACGACAATTAATTAATTAAACTAATATAGATTAAACAATTATTTAAATCATGACAATTGATTAATTACTTAGGGTTGTTACATACACCCACCCTTCAGGAAAATTCGTCTTGAAGTTAAAGAATTTTATGATACAAGGGGAAAGACACATGGTTCACACATTCATATCCAATGACCAACATTATGAGTAAGTAACCCAAGAAACTTCATACATACTAGTGTACATGTGCAAGAAATGCATGTGTAGTTAGTACATACAAGTCCTGTGCATGTACTAATAACAATAACTATCACCTCTATAGTAATTTTTGTATGCATCCAATCCAATCAATAAGACTACTTAATTTATAAAAGATAATAAATCAATCAATTGTTTGTGAAATCCCTTAATTACAATAATCTAGCTCAACAATGTTTATTTAGACAATTGTAGTTTAGTTAAGTAATTATGAATATACATACATACACATTTTATTTTCAGAAGGAAAAACAAAAAATTCCACCATAAGGAAAATCTCCATACACTCTCAACTATTTCTACTCATCCTTCCTCCCTAACTTGCTTCCATCTTCCATTCCTATCCTTCCTCTTTTGGACTATCTTGGAGCATCAACGATATTGACCTAACTCCAAATAGAACCCGTAAGAGGAAGTGTCACTATCTTGACCAAGCTTCCCCAACAGGCAACTAACAATCATCATCACACGTCTAGGGGAGAGTGAGCTAACACCGTCATCCCATGACTCCAGGTTTCAAGTGATACACGGTGGGAAATGCCTCCACCCCTCCTAATAGGACTAGGGTCCACACCCTACAATGGAATATACAGTGTCACTGTGTTGCTGGGAATTTTGTCATCGTTTATTTAGTTTTTAAGCAGTCTCATCACCTGAAATCTTGCACTAGTCCACATATCATAGCTATGCATTCAAACCAATATAATTTCACATACAAAGATTCATACCATATTGTTTCTCGGTCGGTGGTCATGACATCCACTTTCATTACCATTATCGCTTGGTTATTTCATATCCCATTGACCTACAAATTAGTCTATAACACAAACTCATACATATCTATGCATTATCATAATGTAAATGCATCCTACCATAATATCAATTCGGTATCCATGTACCAACAACTTTAATGTCTAAATTTCCAATTTAGAAATAGATCTCATAATATCCCCATAATTCAATTAACATTACCCATTCATAAGATTTTCATTTACATAATAAATTGCATCATATCTGTCATCATTCACATAACGTTACACATTCATAGATTTCACATTCACATAAGATATTGCATCATATTCATCATCATTTAAGTGACATTTAAACATTTATAGAATTTGCATTCACATAGTAGGTTGCATCATATCCATCATCATTCAAATAACGTTTAAACATTTATAAAGGTTCATACGTCTTAAAAGTTCAAGTGTATCATTAATAGTTTCATGGAGAATAGAAAATAAAGGTGTTCAGGCCTCAGGTAATCCTAGATGTCTAAGTCAAAAGGTGGTGTTACATACACCCAACCTTCAAGAAACATATTCTCGAGGTGGTAAAAAAAGTGAGGGATAATCTCGTCGTAATGTCTCGGCATCCTCCCAAGTAGAAGATCCTGGACTATACTTGTCCCACTGGACCTAAACTTGGTCTATCAGACGGTTCGTGAGCTGTCAGATTCTACGGCCCAATATACGTAATGGTTCTACTATGAGGGATCCCGCGTTCGATACCTGCAATTCCTTCAAATTTATTTTATGTGATTCATCAGAAACATAATGACGTAGAACAGATACATGAAAAACATTATGAGTTTTATGTAGGTGGGGTGGCAGTACGAGACAATAGGCAATGGGTCCAATTTTCTCTTGGATTTTGAATGGTGCTATAAATCAAGGTGACAACTTTGTCCCCTTCCCGAACCAAATGGTACTCTTATTGGGTCTGATACGAATGAAAACCTGATCTCCCACTTTATAACTTTGGTCGGTCTTGTGTGCATCCGCATAACTTTTTTGTCTATCTTGTTCTTCCTTTAGTCTCTGCCTAAACTAAATCACCTGTTCCTCCATCTCTTGAATCAACTTTGGCCCAAATGACTCAGTCTTCCAATCTTTCCCAACTCAACGTTTTTCTGCATGTCCTTCCATATAGAGCTTTGTAGGGTGGCATTCCGATGGAGCTATGAAAACTGTTATTATAGGAAAACTCGAACAAAGGTAGGTACTTCTCCCAATGGGTTTGATAATCCATGACATACATCCTAAGCATGTCTTCCATGACTTGATTTACTTTCTCAGTTTGCCCATCCGTTTTAGGATGATAAGATGTGCTTAAGTTCAACTGAGTCCGCAATGTTGACTACAAACTTTTCCAAAATCTAGAAGTGAATCTAGAGTCCCTATCTGAAATGATCTTTTTAGGTATCCCGTGCAAATAGATGACCTCACTTACAAACACATGTGCCACATCAGTGACATCGTAAGTGTCTCTAATCGGAATAAAATGTGCACTCTTGGTTAACTTATCAACTATCAGAAGGATGGAATTGTGTCTATGAGATGTGAGCAACAACCCCACAACAAAATTTATAGAAATGACTTCCCACTTGGTCATAGGAACATCATGTGTTTGTAGGGGACCTGTCGGGTGATGGTGGTCGACTTTCACTTGTTGACACTCTAGGCGTTTGGTGATTAAATGGACTACATCACGCTTCTTGCCTACCTAGAAGAAGATCTTCCTCATGTATGTGTACATTTTCTTCACACCCGAATGCACACAATAAAGTGCTCTATGGGCTTCCTTCAGTATGATGCTTCGAATATCCCCACCTTCGGGGATGTACATCCTTCCTCGATATCTCAATATTCCATCTGCTTCCAAACTATATCCTTCATACTTTAGATCTAATTGCCTCTCACTCTGGAGATTTTAGATAACCTTTAAATACCAACTATCTCCAAGGAGTTGCGTCAACAAACATTCCCTCAGATTGACTTTTAAGGGTACCAAGGAGGAGACACGTCGTCTCCTACTCAAGGCATCCATGACCACATTCTCTTTTCCCTTGATGTATGAAATACCAAAATCGTGCTCACTCATGAAATCACTCCATCGCCTTTGCCTGGCATTCAAATCCCTTTTAGTGAAGAGATGTTTTAAACTTTGATGGTTTGTTTTGAGCTCAAAGTTTCACCCTACTAGATAGTGCCTCCAATGTTTGAGAGATAGCATTACAGCCGCCAACTCTAAATCATGAGTAGTGTAAAGATCCTGGTGTTTCTTCAGCTTCCTTGATGCATAAGCTATCACTCCTCCATCCTGCATTACCACAGCCCCCAACCCTTTCTTTGAGGCATCCATGTAGACTTTAAAGTCCTTTTCCATATCCAACACTCATAGAATTGGTGCACTAGTTAGTAACCTCTTAAGCTCGATGAATTCACTATCACATTCTTCTGTCCATTCATACATGACCCCCTTGCGCTGTAAAGTGGTGATGGGTTTCTCTATTTTAGAGAACCCTTCCACAAATCTCTGATAATAACCTACTAGCCCCATGAAGCTTCTCACCTCATGAGAATTTTTCAACACTGGCCATTCCATAATGGCCTTTACCTTTTCTGGGTCCATAGAGATTCCTTCGTCAGAAATGATATGACCTAAATAGCAGATTTTGAACTGGAAGAAGGAACACTTTGACAACTTCCCATATAATTTGTTCTCTCTAAGGTAGGACAACACCACTCGTAAGTGTTCCCCATGTTCTCTTTTGTTCTTGGAATAGATGAGGATATCATCTAAAAAGACTTGTACAAAGCGATCTAAGTACTTCCAGAATACACCGTTCATGAGGCTCATGAATACTGTTGGTGCATTGGTCAATCCAAAAGGTACTACAACAAACTCGTAATGCCCAAACCGAGTTTGAAAGGCAGTTTTAGGAATATCGCCTTCCTTAATCCTTAACTAGTGATACCCTGATCGCAAATCAATTTTTGAGAATATTGTTGCTCCTTTCATTTGATCAAAGAGGTCATCTATTCATCGCATTGGGTACCTATTTTTCACTGTAGCATAGTTCAAGTCTCTGTAATATATACAAAGACCTAAGGAACCATCCTTCGTCTTCACAAAAATTACTAGTGCACCCCAAGGTGAGACATTGGGCCTTATTATCCCCAAGTCGAGTAGCTCTTTCAATTGCATCTGCAACTCACAAAGTTTTGGCACTGTCATCCTATACGGAGTCTTGGAAATTGGTTCTGCACCAGGTTTTAACTCAATAGTAAAATCAAGCTCCCTCTCAGGAGTAACCCTGGAAACTCGTTCGGAAAAACATCCTTAAACTCTGACAGCACTGGGTACTGATCCAAGGAGGATCCTTTCCTCTCATTCACTGCTTCCACTACATAAAGTCGACACCCTTGCCTCATGCACTTCTTAACATTCATAGTTGAGATAAATCATAGAGACACCTTTCTCCGTACACCATGGATATCTACTGGCCTTCCTTCATCGTCAATACAAAGCACCCTTTTTGCAAAACAATCTACCATAGCTCGATGAGCTTCTAACCAATCGATTCCAATGATTAGGTCATATGTCCCGAGAGCAGTGACGTATACCTTCAACTTGGTAGTACACACTCCCAGGTCTACTAGACAATTGTCAATGCTTGGTCCTACCACTTTTTTTTTCCCCGAAGCCATCTCGACTTGTTTAAAGTCATCGTGCTCGTAGGCTGCCAACCCATTATTTCTAATGCAGATGGTGAAATGAAACTATCTGTAGCACCAAAATCAAATAAAATTTTAACATTGATATGTTTTAGCATACCTGACAATTCCACCACCGTGGATTGATGTTCTACCTAGAGATTATTAACTATTACATAAATCTGGTGGCTACCACTTGCTCTTCCCGTCAGGACCGTTCCTTCTCTATGCGGAAATCCTTCTTGCAACTCTGGGTAGTCATGATGGTAATGGGGTCCTCCACATCCCCAACGTGTAACATGAGATTGAACCTGCACATTTCTCTGTGATCATCTCTAAAATGAGTTCCTTCCCCTGGAACCCTTTCCCCTACTAGGTGCTCCACGAGATGGTCGTGAACCTGATTGCATCATTGGTGATGAGAGGGATGCTTCACTTGCTTCCATTGAAATACCTGTGGTAGTTGTCCTTGGTGTGACTCTATTACCATAAGGAGGTGGCCTAGAGCTCCCTCCCTTGGAGAAGGTCTTAGGGGCCTTCCCCATGAATCTAGGATGATGTGGAAAGGTCGATCGCATACCTCCATTTAAGCTCATGTGCTCCTCAACATAACGTCCATTTTCAACTACTTCCACTACTAAAATTGGTTTACAAATACGTACCATGGCCCTTATCTTAGGGTTTAACCCATAGACAAAGCATTCTACCTGTCGTTGGTCATTATCCATGTATGAAACATATTTCACCAACTCCATGAACTTGATATCGTACTCTTCCATGGTCCTATTCCCCCGTACTAGAGCATGAAATGCTCCCACCTGTTGTTCCTCATAGTAAGTTGGTAGATATTTCCTTCGGAACCTTTCCTCAAAAAGTTCCCAAGAGACGATGTCTGGGGTAAGGTGCAACTTCCTCTCCAGGTTGCCCCACCAGTTCAAGGCACTGTCCCTTAAGTGAAAGATTGTTGTCTTCACCTTTGATGTGGAAGCATAGTCTCTTAAGGCGAAACATCTTATCATTCCTTCCAACCATGCCTCTGCATGTTCACTGGCACGACCCCCGGTGAACTCTGGAAGTTTAATCTTCTGCAGTTCTATAGTGATGTCTTCGGGTGGAGGCCCTCTCCCTGAATCCATCAATGCTTCAGGATTACCCATTCCATATGGTGGGATCTCCACTTCAATCCCTACTGGCTTACACCTCTTTAGAGTCTCATTTATGGCCTCCAAAGAGCATGGAATGAGAGCTAATTTAGGTAATGGTGGTGGCGACCCTGGCGGTCCCTATGACGATGCCCCTCCACCTCGATTTCCTCGAGTCCTATCCATCCTGCATAATTGAATCTGCATCAACCAAATTTTTTTCAGTGAGAGTCTAAGGCAATTTACATTTCTGCAACTTAAACTTGAAAACATGGTTAGGCATAAGTTTGTTTTACTTGTCTGTAAATAGACGTTACTCTCTTTAGGGGAAGTGGCTAGGTCAAAGCCAAAAGCCTCTAAGATAGATGTTTTCACCTAAGGAAACTACTAACTCTCTTGCATGTGATCAACACATTTAACCTATCATTATTATCATGGCGCAGTGGTGTATGGTCTTTGGTGGAAGCTCTATACTCACTGGATAGGTCGTCGGTTCAAAACTCATCCGCTCCAACATAAATTTAATCAAAAAAATAAATTTTATTACTATCATAATGTTATGTTAATCATTAAATATTTTCAAATATGTTAATGTTAATTACACATCTAATTAATTAATCATTCGATTACTAATTAATTCATTACTATTATTAAAGCATTGAAATAATATTAAAATTCGTAAATAATTATTTAAAAATTAAAAAAAAAAATTAAAATTGAAATTAATAAAAGAAATTAAAATAAAGTAATCAAAACACAATTTAGATTTTAATCAAAATACAATTCATAAAACAAATCAATAATAAAAATAAAATATAAAATTAAATTAAATTAAATTAAAATTAAAAAAAATAAAAATAAAATTTAGTCGGGCACGCATGAAGCCCATGTGCCCTCCCGGGCTCTTATCGCGTAAAACCCTAATCTGCCCTTACTCCCAATCATTTCTCATTCCTTCCAGACCACCTCTGCCTCTGCAATTGGAGGTCGAGGGTTCATTTTTGTTTGTTATTATTTTTTTATTTTGAAAGAGGCCATGGATGGAGGCCTTCAAGCCTGAGCAAGCTACCCAAGTCTCTTATGACTTCCTTATATATTTTTTTGTTTTCTCTTCTCTTTATTCTTATATTCTCTCTTGGATTTGTGCGGTCGACCATTTTGGTGTTGTGTTGCAGGTTCTTGGCTTGGTTTCGGCACCGACTTGGCTACCGGTCGCGTGTTCAAAACCCATGAGCCCCCAACTCATTTTTTTTTTATCTCGGGCTTGGCCTGTGTGTAATATGCTTGATGTGTTAGCTTTTGTAAAGGCCCGCAGGCTCCTCCCTTGGCCTGGCGGCTCGTCCCTGCGTCTGATAGTGCGGCTAATAGCCCAAGGCTATCCTCTTGTGAGTTTAACACTTGGTGCACTAGGCTGTGTGTTGTATGTTGTGCCTGATGCATTTAGAAAATAAAATGCCCCTCATGAGCTCTTCCTTCCTTGAGGTTTGCACTTAGTATTCACGCTCAAAACTTGGTCTCACACGCAGTTCTTTGGTGCTTGATACATGTGCATTGGTGCTTGATACATGGGCTTTGGTGCTTGGTCTCATGCGTAGTGGAGGCTTCTCTTGAATACCTGATGCATAGTGCATAATGGATGACTTGTGGGCTCATTGTGGTTCCTCCTTGGTGGCTTGGCATTTGGTTTGAGCTACTCAAATGATGTGAATTGTGGTTTAAATATAATGTCGAGACAATTTTATTTTTTTGGGGTTACCGTCTTGTGTTCGGCGCTGGCTTGTATGGTGCGTCGATTAAATTATGCCTCCTCATGGGTTTCTCCACCATGTAACCTTGTACAGGCACTTGGTTGCTAGCCTTTGAATTATATATTGATGCATGTGTGTTGGCTTGGCTACAGTAACTCAAAGATTGGCCCTCGGTCCAATATTTTTTGTATTACTTTTTTTTTTACGTATGTGTTGATGCAAGTGCATTGTGTATGCTATGCTCTTCATGGCTTGGCGCTAGACGTAGATCTAGTGCTTAAATCAGAACTTGTATTGTGACTTGTAGTTTGGTATTGAATCATGGAATTTTATGCAATAGTTAGGGTTTGGGTCTCAAGCCCAATTTTTTTTTTTCTGTTATTACTTTTTTTTTTATTTAATTAAATATATATATATATATATATATGCGGTGAGCATAGCAGTTCCCCCTCGTGGGTTCCTTCTCCATGTGACTTTGGATAAGCACTTGCGCACTGGTTCTCAATTGAGTCATGTTGTGTTGTGACTTCGGTTGGATATAGTTGGATAATGCGTTGAGCATAGCAGTGCTCCTCCTCCAGGTTACTTGGCGCTTGTGCATTGTGATTTGACTTGATAATGTATGAGCTCTAATCCATGTTTTGTGTTGATGGCAGTTGCTTGGCTTGATAGCTATAATGGAGATTGAATGCGAAGTGTAGCAGGACCAATAATTTTTAATTTTTTTCTGTTATTACTTTTGTTATATATTTTATTATTATTATTATTATTATTATTATAGTTATAAATACATATATTTTATATATGTTTATTCATATATGG
>JZKD02S2282192.1:318367-337412 GCA_000966675.3 Picea glauca | reverse complement strand
AAACTCCTTTTCCATTCCCTCTCTCTTTCTTTCTCTTCCCCCCATCTCACACTCACACATTCTCTCTATACCCCCTTTCTCCCTCTATCTCTTCCCATCCTTCCCACTATCTCTTCTCTTTTTCTCTCCTACATATGCTACCTCTTTATCTCTCTACTTTTTGTTAGGATCACTATCACACTCTCTTTTCCCCTCATTCTCTCTCCCTCCTTGTCTCCTGTTTTCCCCTAGTTCTATGTCCCTCTCTCTCTGTCCATATAAAGGTGAGGTAGGTCTCACAATGAATAAAGGATATGTGTAAAAAATAAATGTAACCTCGCCTGTAAGGTGAGGGTTGAGTTTTTTTTATTCTTCCAATGGAGTAATTATACGAGTACTTATATGAAAATGACCATGACCTATACCATGAACTAGACCTATACCATGACCTACACCCCCCTAGATCTATCTAATCCTATGCATAACCTATACTTTACCCTTAACCACCTCAACACCTAATCACTAAGTGCAGTATGACTATACCTCTTGTTTACTAATGATATTTTATGGATATGGCCATTCACCTACAACTTAATAATGATTTCACATGGTTTAATAATGATTATGGTACATCCATTCTTCTTTTTTATTTTAATATAAGGATAATATTGTAGTGGATTCAATATTATTTCCTCAGTATGCATGCCAAGGCAAGGCATGGATCAATAAGGATTTTAAGTTATGTTGTTTTCCATGCAATCCAAAATAAGTTGTGGATCAATAATATAATGACACTAGACCAGAGGGATGGAACATAAACCTATTCAATGACATTCATTTCTATGTAAATCCTATTAATAATGACAATCTGTGTTTCACAACTATAAAGATACCTTAGATCTGTGTTTTAAGTTTTGTGAATGATTTTATGGTTAGGAACTCATCGATGATCATTGATTTACCTAGTAAGTTATCTTTCTAAGTCGTTGATGCTTATTTCTTGTATGTGTTAAATAAATTTTTGATCAAAGTGGTGATATTGCATATTATCTTGTATTCGTCTTAAATTAACCTAGTATTGGAACCCTTAATTTTTTGGTTAGATTAGGACTTACCCTCAATTTACAACATTGTTAGATCGATGTTTAGGGTTTAATTGTCATATTTCACTCTTATAATACACCTTGACACCTTCTATTACATTTCTGTCATAATTTTCATCCCTTTCAGGCTTGATGTCTTGAATATTCTAGGGTTGTTATGTGCTATATTCCATTTCAGAAAGCATTTGTTATCTAAACCCTAGTTTAGGATTGCAATTTTATCCCCCTTTCATTGCATGATTACTTGTTTTAATGGTTGTTATATTTTTCCTATCATAACTTGTCATATTGTTTAAGTTAAACATCTTAATGACGATTTTTGTAACAACTATAGTTTCCTTATTTATTTGTGGTGTTTGGGACTTCCATTGACTTGTTTGAACTTAGTTAATATCATTTATTGTCTTGGGAAGGAATGGAAATGGCATGACATGGCTTGGAAAGTCATATAAATGGCATGTAAAGGCATGGCATGCCATGGAAATGGCATGGCAATGGCATGCCATGTAAATGGCATGCCATGGAATTGACATGGAAATGGAATTCCATGGAAATGGCATGACAATGGAATGCCATGGAAATGACATGGAAATGGCATGCCATGGAATGGATTAGAAGGGCATGGTAATGGCATGGAATGGAAAGACATGGAAATGGCATGGCATGGAAATGGTATGGAAATTACATGGAAAGGAAAGGAATACAATAGAATGTCATGGAAAGGAAATTCATGGCATGGAATGGTATGGCATGGCATGGAAAGGCAATGCATGGCATGGCATGAAACGACATGTTAAGGCAAGGCTTGCAATGACATGTCATGGAATGGAAAGGAATTTCATGGTATGCCATGGAAAGGTATGACATGGAAAGGATATGCATAAAATGAAATGTCATGGGAAGGAAATACATGCCATGGAATGGCTTGGTAAGGAATGGAATGTCATGGCATGGAAAGGCAAGGCATGGCATGGAATGACATGGAAAGTAAATGAAAGGAATGAAATGGCATGCCATGGCAAGGAAAGGCATGACATGGCATGGATTGACAAGGAATGACATGCCATGGCATGGAATATCATGGAAAGAAAATAAAAGGCATGGCATGACATAGAATGGAAAGGAAATACATGGCATGGCATGGAAAGGAAAGGAAATGCATGACATGGAAAGAAATGGCATGGCATGTCATGGAAAGGAAAGGCATGGAATGGAAAGGGAGGTCATGAAATTTCATGTCATGCCAGGGAAAGACATGGCATGGCATGGATTGGAAATGAATGCCATGTAAAGGGAAGGTATGGAATGGCATGGCATAGAAAGGAAAGTCATGCAATGGAAAGGAAAAGCATGGAATGACATGGAATCACAAGGAGAGGCAAGGCATGGAAAGGAAAGGCATGCAAGGAAAGGCAAGGCATGGAAAGGAAAGACATGGAATGGCTTGGAAAGGAAAGGCATGACATGACATGGCATGGAATTCCAACTCTAGGGAAGGAAAGGCATGGTATGGCTTGGTAAGGTATGCAAAAATTTTCACCTAGAGTTAAAATTTCATAACCACTTCATTGGATGGAAAGGAACTAGATGATAAACACTTCTTGAACCAAACAATGTCTTGAGACCATCAATTTCAAGGTTATATTAGGCATTTCCCTCAATTTCCAGCCTTATTGGCTTCACGATTAGGGTTTAATTGTCATATTTCAGACTTGGAATAGACCTTGACAACTTTTATTAAATTTATGTCATAAGTTTCATCCCTTTAGGGATTTATGTCTTGAATATTCTAGGGAATTTATGTGTCATCTTCCATTTCATAAAGAGTTTGTTATCTAAACCCTAGTTTAGGCTTTCATTTTCAACACCCTTTTGTTGCATGATTACTTATTTTAAGGGTTGTTATATTTGTTCAGTTGTAACTTGTAATATTGTTGAAGTTAAACATATTAATCACAAGTTTTATAACAACTATAGTTTCCTTATTGATTTGTGATTTTTGGGACTTCCCATTGAATGGGAAAGGCATGGTATGGAAAGGAAATAAAATTCATGGCAAGGCGTGTCATGGAAGGGAATGGAAAGGAAAGGAATGAAATTGCATGTCATGGCAAGGCAAGGCATATCATGGCATGGCAAGGAAATGAATGAAATGACATGTCATGGCAAGGCATGGGTTGGAAAGGAATGACATGGCATGACATGGCATGGCATGGCAAGGCATGGCAAGGAAAGGAATGAAATAGAATGTCATGACAAGGCAATGCATGGCATGGCATGGAAAGGCATGGAAATGGCATGGCATGGAAATAGTATGGTATGGAAATGGAATGGAATGAAAATGGAAAGGCATGGAAATGGGATGCAATGAAATGTCATGAAAATGCATGGAAATAGCATGGCATGGCTTATAAAGACATGGAAATGGCATGGAATGGAAAGGAATGGAAATGGCATGGCATGGCGTGTCATGGAAATGTGAGGCATGAAAATGGCATGGCATGGCTTGGAAAGGAATGACAATGGAATGGAAATGGAATGGAATGGCATGGAAAGGCGTGGAAATGGCATGGGAATGGCATGGCATGGCATGTCACGGATGGGAAAGGCACTTAAAATGTCATAAACACGTCATCAGATGAAAATGAACTTTGTGATATAAATTAAAGTCATGTTCATAGAATTTTTTTTTTTATTTCTTGGGATGAGAAAGGTTTATTTGTTTGTTATTATTGTTTCATTGCAATCCACTTTTGATTTGAGTTTTTCCTTGCATAAATGTGGTGGAAAGTTATATTTATTGTTGTGTAGGTTAAAATGGGAAGCTACGTGACAATGGCATGGCATGGAATGACTTGGAAAGGCATGGAAATGGAATGACAATGGCATGGAAATGACACGGATTGGCAAGGCATAGTATTCGCATGGAAATGGCATGCCATGGCAAGGCATATCATTGGAATGGAAATGGCATGGCATGTAAAGGCATGGAAACGGGATGCAATGGCATGGAATGAAAAGGCATGGAAATGTCATGGCTTGTCAAGGCATGTCAATGGAATGGAAATGGAATGACATGGAAAGGAATGGAAATCACATGGCAATGGCATGGCATGGAAATGGAATTCCATGGAATGTATTTTCAAGTCATGAGAATGGCATGGCATGGAAAGGCATGACAATATCATGTCTTAAAAATATTTGTGGGATTTGTTTTGGGAGGGTCCTTTGTCTCCTTGTGTGCTCTAACCCAAAAATTGTGTAGGAATGTGAAATAAACTTTCATAGATGGTGAAGGGAAAAGAATAATGGTTTCAAGTATCCCTGGAGGAATTTTGGTAGCATATCATTACTTTCTATGGTGTGTCATGAAATGTGACCTCAAAACCTTTCTTTGTAGGTGGAAAATGATACCAATTCGAAGATATAGCTTCCATGTGAACTCTCTCATTGTATTGATAAAAATCAATAAGTTTAGTGGAGATCATGGAATATTGAATAATGTTGTTAATAATTGATCGTTTTACAAAAATTAACATATACCCACTACACAACCTAAACAAACATGAGTGCATTAATGAGTCATTCACTAGTCTTTTTGGCATTTATGAAGGATTACACATAAATCAAATGATTTTATATATGTCATACATAGAAAGAGGGGAATAATGTTTGTGCACTAGAAAATGGTCAAAATATGGATTGAATCAACTAAGAAACTAACAACTAGGCTTCTGAAAGGAATGCCAAGGGAAGACTAGGGTCAAGGTTTTTTCCTAATGAGACTAGGAATGCTAGGACGTGTACCTAGAGGGGAAAAGAAATACTTTTATCATGTAGCTTTGGTAAGAGAATAAGTTAGGGTTTTTTTACATTTGAAAACACTAGTGCTACCTAATGTGCTTGTTATCGAGAAGATAGAGAGAGTTGATCTTCTACAATTGTGGGATACAAATGTAGGTTCCAAAAAGGACTTACCATTGTGTATTCTATCTTGTTGATGATCTCTAATGGATTGAGCTATTGGATAATGTTATCTTATGGTTTCCCTCGATAGGGTTTGAAGAGACCGACTTGTAACAACCCCTGATAAGATATTTGTAGGTGCATGTACTTCATATTCTAAATATATATAAAGTGTTTGGGTTGTCCAAATGTTGTGTAGTTGCATAATTTAATTATAGCCTATGTCATATTCAGAATTGAGTAACTCAAGTACTATTTATGGAGGTTAATTTGATATAAAATTGAGCTGAGATTGTTAAGTGATTTACAAAAATGTAGAAGATAAATGAGAAAATTCATTTCTATAATAAAGTATTGTAATATGCAATTTTTTAGGTCACCATATTTTCAAGTGACCATTATTTGAAGGTCGATTGTCATTGTATTTAGATGGATATAATTCAAGAGGTAGTCCATATTGTTCGTTGTGATTTATCATATGGATATCCACAACATTCATGCAAATAATTTGAAGGAATGACCTATTGATGGTGTAGAGATACATGGTTGATTAGCAAGCAATGTTACTTGGGAAGCATTAATTCCTTATGGATTTAGCACTTAGAAAAATTTTCCACCATAAGATATTCTTTAATGCGTAATGCAACTATTTAAAATATTTAGAAAAAAATAAAGGGATTAATACACATAAAATTGATGCACATTGAAATTCATATATTCATCAACATAAAATGCAGAAACAATGAGATTCATAAAAACATGTTCCATGAAATGTATATATATATATATATATATATATATACATAGATATTCAACATTGTCCAAATTGTAAATTTTTTACAAAAATGGCAATTCATGCCTAATACACAAAGAGACAACAAGTTCCCTAACATAAAAAAAACAAAAACATCCATATGGTGTCCTATATACAAAATGGTAGTAGTTGGTCAATCATTGACCACTTCCAACGTCACCGCCCTCAGGAGTAGCCTGAAAATCTATCTTTATTCTCTTTGGAGACTGCACAAAGAAAAAACATTGTTATAATTTTTTTTCCTCAATGAATTAATAGGCATACAAAATGATACTTTGTAATTTAGCCTAAAACAACTCACAACATATGCTACTATCAATCATGATGGTGTTACCCTCCTCCATGACCCCAAGCTCTCTGCGATTCTACCCTACATTAGTTACAAGGATCAAGAGAAGAAAATTAAACAAATATGTGTAAAATCAAATTCATAATACATAAAAATTATCATAAACACAGTTTCTCACTGTGAATATATTGGTCCTCGATGGAGATTTGTTGGCACAGGAGAACTAGGTTGTACAACCTTCTTCGAGGAAACCTCTATTGTGGAAGAATCAATGGATGGGGTCAATTGAAATGGTGGTGAGGGTGGGTGGCATATAGGTGCATCCACTGTGAATGGATGCTATGGAAGAGGTGGCACAGATAGGTAGCCTACATGTGAATACACTAAGGATACATGCAATAAGACATATGTTGAGGGTCAATAGTGATAGACCCCTAGATAATATATAAGTGATTGCAACTCCCTAGGCATGGAGAAAGGTGACGCAACCTGCCCCTCAGCAGACGGTCGCTCCACCAAGACCTTCACTAACCTCGGCCCGAAGAACAATAGTGTTCTCCCAACTCCCCTCGGGAGTTCTCGTCACCCACGGGACTCTCTCTTCGGCGATGATTACTTCACTAATCGGGAAATCGGCGTTCTCACTATCGCGAACCCTGGGCACATAATTCACATGCCACTCAGAATCCTGAACCCCGATAGTCAACGGTCAACTACTCGGGATATCGCCACCTGGACTCCACTCACTCTCGGGGCCCCACGATGCCACGTCACCTTGGGATTTCACGGATCGTGGATCCACGATGCAAAGTTTCCTTACTGTTGGAAACCCCGAATGCCGAAACCCCGATGCTCTGGATTCGTGCCACCTGTCCCTCCGACAATCGACGACCCCTGCTAAATCGGGAAATCGCAACTCGCGACTTCGACATGCATGCAACTCTTGCACTCGCCAACCCTGATATGCCGATGTCCGATGACAAATGGACTCTCTCGTGCACCTGCGATTTAAACCCCTCACAACTCCTTCGCAATCTGACGGTCTGCGGGGTTTCGTGCCTCTCCACGACAATTTCAAATCGTCGATTCTCTTCCTCTTGAGAATCTTCCAGCTTCCAAGCTTTCCCTTGGTTCAAACTCTTTCAGGCATGTTCCTACAACATGAACGAGGAACTATTCCTCATGAGCTGAATTCTCTCCAACTCCTTCAGAGATTTTGCGCACGATGCCTGCGCTCCACCTTCAACCACTTTTAAAGTGTTCAAGTCTTCCAGGTTCTGCGCTTTCACAGTCACAACCACCCCAGCCTTTCTTATCTCAGGCTTGCTACTGAGACTTCACATCCAACCTGCACTCACCTGCACGGTTTGAACTGTCAACACAACTCTAGTCGACGAGAATAAGAGCTTGACTGTTGAACCTCCTCGACGCACTCTATGCGGAGGAACTCGACTGCACTCGATGCAAGAATCTCCTGGTTCAAACAGTGAAACAAATTGGAACTTATTCTCTCATTCTCTCAGGTTTCGGACCTGATATGCAATCACATACACAACATATAAAAGATAAGCATAAAAAGAAGCAAACATGAAAAGGCATAATATCAACAACACACAGAGATCAAACACATCCATGGAATTGAATCAAAGCTTTTCCTATTAATTCAATGTCTGTACATGGGGTTTCTTCACAAAATCTTTGCTCTGCTCTCTTCTTGCTCCTGTATGAATGAGAATGATAATTGTCTAGAATGAATTACAATATACAAAGGAGGGTGCCTATATTCCGTTTTCCCTCTCAAAAGCAAAACTGTCTAATCTACAGTTAATTAGTTTATCTACTTGCATTAAATATACATAAATGCCTCAGCTACCTAAGGACGAGAGCTTATCTGCTCAAGGTCCGTTACAATGTACAAGTGCGCTTCATCACATCAACGTATTAATGTTTGGCGCAGCCATATTACAATGTTTCAAAATTTGAATGCTGGCGGTGTCCAGCTGTTCTTTGTTCCACGCGCTGGCTCGCATGATGAAATCATAGATGCTCCTGCATCATACTCCTCGGCTCAAAAGATTTCATGGGCTCCTACTCATGAGATCCTGCACAGTCTGCCCATGCTTTTGTATCACTGCCTTCGTCTCCCAGCTGGCATCCTCCACTGGGTGATCTTTCCATTTCACCAGGTACTCAAAATATTGCTTTCTCCTGGTCGTCCTTCCAATTCTTTTATCCAGTATGCACTCCATCTGAGGCTTCTGTGCAACTGGTAACTGCTTCTGCCACTGGATCACTGGTTCCTCGGTTCCAGTGCCTTCTTCGTCAGCCCTGTAGGGGTATAAATCCAAAATGTTGAAAATCGGAGATATCCCGATGCCCTCTGGCAATTCAAGGTCATATGCATTCTCCCCGAATTTCTTCAGGATTCTGCATGGCCCTATTTTCTTCATCTTGAGCTTGTTGTATGTTCCCCTTGGGAACCTTTCTTTTCTCAAGTGCGCCAGAACCATGTCTCCAACTTCAAACTGAAGCTGCCTCTTCCTCTGGTCAGCTCTGCGCTTGTATTCTTGATTCGATTTTTGCAATTGCTGCTTCACCTCCGCGTGAAGTTCCTGCATTGCCCCTGCAAACTCCTCAGCTCTCACGCTGCTAGTCTCAGCCTGTTTTGTTTCCCTGAGCTCAGAAACTCCTCTCGGCTGCGTCCCATACAAAATTTGAAATGGGCTCTTACCTATACTCCGATTCACCGAATCGTTGTACGCAAATTCTGCCTGTGGTAAGATTTGATCCCAGCTGTTGTGATGCTCCGTCACCAGGCTTCTCAACAGATCTCCTAAGCTTCTACTGACCACCTCCATTTGTCCATCTGTCTGCAGATGGTAAGAAGAACTGAATGCCAATTCAGTCCCCATCTTCTTCCATAGCGTCCTCCAGAAGTGACCTATGAACTTCGTGTCCCAATCCGAGACTATACTTCTCAGCAATCCATGCAATCGCACAATCTCTTTGAAAAATAAGTTCACGATGTGGGTTGCATCGCTGGTCTTATGACACGGAATAAAATGTGCCATCTTCGAGAACCTGTCCACTACTACAAAAATGGAATCAACTCCTCGCTGAGTCCTCAGTAAACCCAACACAAAATCCATATTGATCGCCTCCAATGGCCTCTCAGGTATGGGCAATGGCTGATAGAACCCTGTGTTCTGCTTTTGGCCTTTCGCATGTTGACATATCCTGCACCTGTCAACAAACCGCTTTACATCCGTGCGCATGCTAGGCCAATAATAAGATTCACTCAGCTTGGCGAAGGTTTTGTCATGTCCAAAATGACCTGCTAAGCCTCCACTGTGCTTTTCCTTCACCAAATTCTCTCTCATAGAGCAATCTGGAATACATAGTTGATTGCCTCTGAAAAGCAATCCATTCTGGATCAGGTAGTAAATCCACGGACTCCTATCCCTGAGAACTAGGTTCTCAATTGCTTCGTATGCCTTGCCGAAATTGACATCACTTTCATACATATCCCTCAGGTTCTCAAAACCCAAAGTCCTGACCCTGAATTCCTGCAGCAATAAACATTTTCGGCTCAAGGCGTCTGCTACCTTATTAGCAGCTCCCGAAATGTGCTTGATCACGAACGTGAAATTCTGCATGTACTCTACCCACTTCGCATGCTTCTGGTTAAGCTTCTCCTGCTGACTCACGAACTGTAACGCGTGATTATCACTGTACAGAACGAATTCCTTGGGTATCAGGTAATTCCTCCACTTTTTCAATGCTTGAATGATGGCATAGAACTCTTTGTCGTACGTGGAGTACTTCAGCTTGGCATCATCCAGCTTCTCACTGTAGTATGCCACAGGTCTGTCATCCTGACTTAAAACTCCTCCAACCGCATACCCGCTGGCGTCACACTTCACTTGGAAGGTTTTCTGAAAATATAGCAACACTAACACTGGTTGCTCAGTTATCTTTCGCTTCAACAGATTGAAGCTCTTCTCAGCCTCGGCTGTCCAATGGAAAACCTTATGCCGTTTTTTCACAGTGTCCATCATTGCTACACTGATTCCGCTGAAATTTCAAATGAATTTTCTATAGAAGCTTGCCAAACCGTGAAAGCTCCTTACCACAAAAACATTTATCGGCGATGGCCAATTCCTGATTACGTTCACCTTCTCAGGATCCATCTTCAATTCATTTGCCGAAATTACAAAACCCAGATAAATGAGTTATGTCTGCATGAAGGAACACTTCTTCAAATTTATCAGCAGTTTCTCCTGTTGTAGTCTTCCCATCACAGTGACCAAATGCCTCAAGTGTTCAGCCTTCGTCTTGCTGAAAATCAATATATCATCCAGGTACACCACCACGAATTTACCAATGAACTCCCGCAGGACTTCATTCATCAGTCTCATAAAAGTGATTGGTGCGTTTGTCAACCCAAACGGCATGACCAGCCATTCGTACAAACCCTCATTTGTTTTGATTGTTGTTTTCCACTCATCTCCCTCTCTCATCCGAATCTAATGATATCCGCTCTTGAGATCTATCTTGGAAAAATAATTTTCCCCGCTCAGGCAATCCATCAAGTCGTCCATTCTCGGCAATGGGAACCTGTACCTGATGGTGATTTTATTGATCGCCCTGGAGTCTGTACACATCCTCCAACCTCCATCCTTCTTTGGACTTAGTATTGTTGGAACAACACATGGACTCAGACTCTCCCTCACTAGCCCCTTGTCCTACAGATCCTGTACCTGCCTTTTGACCTCCTCGTTCTCCTGAGGTGTCAACCTGTACGCTGCCTTATTTGGCAAACTTGCTCCGAGTATGAGGTCAATGTGATGACTCACACTCCGCATCGATGGCAACAAACGAGGTAGTTCATCCACGATGATGTCAGTGAACTCTCCAAGCAGTTCTTGAATATCCTCTGGCAAGTCGTCCACTCTTGTGCTTGTCAGGACAATCTTCGGCTTCCTGACAACAAAGAATTGTGGATCTTCATTCTTCTCCAGCTCTGTGAGAAGTTCTTTCCCACTCATGAGAAGTATCGTACTGGTTACTTCGGGTTCTACCTTCTTATCCTTCACCGACAGCAGTTTATGAATTCTCCCATCCTTCTCCAAGGTGTATGTGTTCATCCTCTCGTCATGAACAACATTTCTATCATACTACCATGGTCTACCCAGCAGTATGTGGCATACATCCATGGGAATGACATCACACAGAATATCGTCATGATAATTCCCAATTTTAAATTTAACTAAGCATTGTTTAGTGACACTTACCCGGTGTCCTTTCTGTAACCACGAGACTTTATATGGACTCGGGTGCTTAGTTGTTTCTAGCTCCAGCTTCTCGACCATCTCAGTCGCGACAAGATTATCAGTGCTCCTGCTGTCGATGATGACCTTGCATTTTTTGTCCTTAGCTGTGCAAGCCGTCCTGAACAGTCTTCTTCTCTGCACTGAGTTGTCCACCTCCTTCTCAGGTGTCAAAAGAATCTTGTGCGTCCCAAGCGATCTCCCACTGTCAGCATCTTCTGACTCAACATCATGCCTCTGCACCTCAATGATGTGGGCTTCACTTCTGTCCACCTTCCTATCTGGACAGTCAACGGCTTTATGTCCATATTTTCCACATGTGAAACATGTGATGACTCCTCCGCGACCTCTTCCTCTACCTCAGGTACGAGGAAAAGTGTTGACATCAGCATAATCTCCTTGCTGTTCTGTTTGCTGTCTCCTTGGCTCAGCAATTTGCTACTTCTACTGTGAGGTTCCACCTCTTTAAGCTTTTCCCTGAGGTCTCCTCCAATCCTCCTTGGGATTAAGAATTTTTTCTTGGGCAACTGCTTTGCCTCTAGGCTGGCTTCTGCCTCGCCCTTGCTATCCCTGCTTGCATCTCATCTTTTCCTCGGATTTTACAACCATCTGGTATGCATCCTCAACTGTGCGGATGGTAACCATGCTCAATTCATCCTGAATGTCATACCTGAGACCATTTAGGTATCTCGCAACCTTTTCGTCATCACTCTCCCGATGACCAGCTCGAATGTTGAGCCTATAAAATTCTTTGGTGTACTCCTTCACCGTCGTCAACTTCTGTATGCGCCTGAACAGAGTGATCTGGTAATCCCTTGGAATGAATTTCTCCTTCATCTTGGCGATCATCCAATCCCAGCTTTTGATATTCTGTTTGCCTTTTGAACGCCTGTCTGCCTGCAGCTCGTCCCACCATAAGGCTGCATGTCCCTTCAGCTTTGTGATTGCATGCCTCACCTTCTTGTCCTCTTCGATGTCTTCATAATCGAAGTAGGTGTCGAGTGCTCAGATCCAATCCAACAACTCTTCAGATGGGAATGTCCATCTTTGTCTTCAAGCTCATCCTTGAAATGGCTCTGATAAACCTCTCGGTTGAAGCGTCTTCTGCTGAGACTTCCTCTACATTGCGTCCAGCCTCCTCTTCTACTTCGGAGTCACTGAACTCTGCTGCACCCGCACCGCGTCTCTGGGTGGTCTCCATTTCTTCAAGCCTAGCTCGAAGATCTCTCATCTCTCATTCCATCTCTGCATTACCTGCCGGCCTTCCCCTTCTTCGGGCATCCCTTTCCTCGCGATCAAGTGACTTCCTTTCTCTCCTGGGCGGCATTTTGTCTCTTCTTCAGAAAACAAATACACTCCCGCTCTGATACCACTCTGACGCAACCTGCCCCTCAGCGGACGATCGCTCCACCAGGACCTTCACTAACCTCGGCCTGAAGAACAATAGTGTTCTCCCAACTCCCCTCGGGAGTTCTCGTCACCCACAGGACTCTCTCTTCAACGATGATTACTTTGCAAATTGGGAAATCGGCGTTCGCACTATCGCGAACCCAGGGCACATAATTCACATGCCACTCAGAATCCCGAACCTCGATAGTCAATGGTCGACTACTCGGGATATCACCACCTGGACTCCACTCACCCTCGGGGCCCCACGATGCCACATCACCTCGGGATTTCGCAGATCGTGGATCCACGATGCAAAGTTTCCTTACTGTTGGAAACCCCGAATGCCAAAACCCCGATGCTCTGGATTCGTGCCACTTGTCCCTCCGACAATCGACGGCCCCTGCTAAATCGAGAAATCGCAACTCGTGACTTCGATGTGCATGCAACTCTTGCACTCACCAACCCCGATATGCCGATGTCCGATGAAAAATGGACTCTCTCGTGCACCTGCGAGTTAAACCCCTCGCAACTCCTCCGTGATTTGATGGTCTGTGGGGTTTCGTGCCTCTCCACGACAATTTCAAATCGTCGATTCTCTTCCTCTTGAGAATATTCCGGCTTCCAAGCTTTCCGTTGGTTCAAACTCTTTCAGGCCTATTCCTACAACATGAACGAGGAACTATTCCTCCTAAGCTGAATTCTCTCCGACACCTTCAGAGATTTTGCGCACGATGCTTGTGCTCCACCTTCAACCACTTTTAAAGTGTTGAAGTCTTCCAGGTTCTGCGCTTTCACAGTCACAACCACCCTGCCCTTTCTTATCTCAGGCTTGCTACTGAGACTTCACGTCCAACTTGCACTCACCTGCATGGTTCGAACTGTCAACACAACTCTGGTCAACGAGAATAAGAGCTTCACTGTTGAACCTCCTCGACGCACTCTATGCGGAGGAACTCGACTGCACTCGATGCAGGAATCTCCTAGTTCAAACAGTGAAACAAATTGGAACTTATTCTCTCATTCTCTCAGGTTTCGGACCTGATATGCAATCACATACGCAGCATATAAAAGATAAGCATAAAAAGAAGCAAACATGCAAAGGCATAATATCAACAACACACAGAGATCAAACACATCCATGGAATTGAATCAAAGCTTTTCCTATTAATTCAATGTCTGTACATGGGGTTTCTTCACAAACTCTCTGCTCTGCTCTCTTCTTTCTCCTGTATGAATGAGAATGATAATTGTCTAAAATGAATTACAATATACAAAGGAGGGTTTCTATATTCTGTTTTCCCTCTCAAAAGCAAAACTGTCTAATCTACAGTTAATTAGTTTATCTACTTGCATTAAATCTACATAAATGCCTCAGCTACCTAAGGACGAGAGCTTATCTGCTCAAGGTCTGTTACAATGTACAAGTGCACTTCATCACATCAACGTATTAATGTTTGGCGCAGCCATATTACAATGTTTCAAAATTTGAATGCTGGCGGTGTCCAGCTGTTCTTTGTTCCACGCGTTGGCTCGCATGATGAAATCGTAGATGCTCCTGCATCAAAAGGTAACCCAAAATAAAATAACAAGTGCCCAAGGAGTGCAGTAGTACTATAACTAGGAAATATGTGAGCAAGCTGCATACATATTAATAATATTGAAGTATTAGTACCAAATAGTAAAATTCATAAACATAAACACAAACAAATTAGATAATTATATGAGATTTAACTCTACACATGATACTTCTGATGTATATTTATTGTCCATCATGGATGGACATTCCTTGACACTGCCTTGTCCCAAATCCTGTAGCAACACAAGAACATTAAAAATTTGAGGATGCCATAAAATAAAGAAATGAATATGGTGAATTTATCAAATGTGACACATAGATGTTTGTGGGGTGCACCCGAATTAGCATCATGCCTATAATGTTGCATCAATGGTGGAGCTAGGAATGGATGCATCAATGGCCATAGAGTGTCTACTACTTGGTCATAAATACTACAAAACAACATACAATAAAATATCGATATAAATTCACAAAATGAAAAATAAATATATAATGATGAAGAACATAGAGAGGGTTAATACACTAACCTCCTCCATGAAGCTATGTTGTCCATTGGGATCCATAGGCCCATAACATATCTTCCCACAACTCGATCATCTATGAGTTTCACATGGACAATTTCCATGTCCATGTCCCATCTCCTCATTGTACTTTTTTGTGCATGTTGAAGCTCCAATCCCTCTATCCACTTCACTAGCAGGAACCCCCTATCGAGATAGTGCAACAAAGTTATTAGGTTTCAGTAGGTTATGAGTCAATGATGAAATGTCTAGTTGTACCTATTGCAATATCTTTGCAATATGAGGATGTTGGGTAGGGGATTTAGGGATTTTCCTAAGGGGATGAGGACCTAACATGGGATCATGCCTAGCCTTCTCTCGGTCCTGTGTGGACCCTTGACCCACCCCTTGTAAGTTACCCATGTCAAAGTAGTTTCCATGCTTACCCAAAATAAACTCATCCCATAATTTTCTCAGAAAATATAAGGGCACCTCCACGTTATTGCATGGAGGTTCATCATATACCATATACCACCTATCCATTCAGGTTTGACTAATCTTGGGATGCATGCACCAATCAATAGAGATTTTTTTATTGGTCAATGGTAGTTCTTGTCCATTTCTAGGATCCGTAAAAATAGACAATATTTATTTCTTTGAAATACCCAAGTATCTGACTTGGTTTCTGTCTAAACCAGTGCTATAGTACTCATACATTCTTTCCCTATAATTAGAAATAAAGGTCAATTTACCTTTGGAACTTGTAATGGAATTCACAATGACATCCAAAGAAGTGGCCAATGAGACTTTGCTAGGATCTCTAGTGTCCCTTAATTGTTCCTCAATGGTTCTTAATATAACCAACCCCTCATCAATTTGAGTGTTTACATTGGGTGGTTGTGGTGGGTTGGGGTTTTTCTCTCCTTGGTTTTCTTCTAAGTGGTTTTCATTGTCTCCGGGTTCCATTTGATTATATTGGTTGCAATTTAATAGGTCATGGCATGTAAATTAGGTTGGTTTTTTAATTAAAATAGAAAATGATAAATTTCTTTTATTCAGATTATTGGGAGAAAACGACTAAATTGGAAATGACTAAATTGGGAGAAAAATAAAAGAAATCAAACATATCTGGATTGATTGGGACATGGTGGAAAGCTCCTCACCTTGCTTCTCCTCTCTATCTTCTCTCTATTTTCTCAATGAGGGTAAAAATGGGAGCATGATTTTTGCAAATGAGGACAAATCGCACTTGTTTCCCCTTAAAAACTGTTTAGCAGAGGAATGCATGTGTGTTCCTAGGAACATGCAAATGCTCTTAGGAAAATGCATGTACTCCTGCCACTAAACCTATGTGGAAACTTGATTGTAGGTTTGGACAGTTAAAAACCTATATGGTTAGGAATCTGTCTAATTTTTTGATAACGTGCAGGCGTTCATACGGGTGTGTGTTCTTGTTGACCCCCTTTCCGCTTGTTCGACCTCTAACTTCGTGCACACACCCACAAGTCAAAATTTAATGTTGATGGAACTATAAATAAATATAAGGAAAGATTGGTTGGAGAGGGTTATTCATAGAAATAGAGTATAGACTATGATGATACTTTTGCACCAATAGAAAAAATGAACACAATGAGAATAATGATAGCATTTACTACTAAATATAATTAGATGCTACATTTGTTACATGTAAGGTCATATTTTCTAAATGGAGAATTAAAAGAAGAGTTTTATCTTGTTAAACCATAGGGGTTTGTAAATAAGGGTTAGGATAATCTTGTCTACAGATTGAAGAAAAAAATATATGGACTTAAACAAACACCCAGTTCTTCATATAGAAAAAATTATAGTTTCTTCTTTCAACAAGGATTCATCCAATGTAAAGGTGACCCAAATATTTATATCAAGAAGGATGAAAATGACCATATTTCTTTGATATATTTATATGTTGATGTTATTATTATAGCATGAAGTGATACTCATTTGATTGAAGATATCAAGAGACAATTGTGATAGGTATTTCAGATGAAGATCTTGGACACTATTGTTTAGGCCTTGATTTATGGACGGACAATTGTAATACCTTGATCACACAAAATAAATATTCAAAGAAGTTACTCAATAGGTTTAATATCAATGAATGTAAAGCAATTTATGCTGCATTAGAACAAAATATTAAGCTCAACAATGATGATAAAAAAAGAGATGAATGACACTTTGTATTGATAGTTGGTGGGAAATATGAATTATCTCACTACAACCAGGCCAAATATTCCATATTTAGTCCATATACTTAGTCAATTCATGGCTAAGACTCATAACAATCATTGGAAAGAAACAAAGAGAGTTCTTGAATATTTGAAAGGGACTGTTCATTTTGGTATTAAATATACTAATGATTATAATGTTGAGTTGAAAGGTCATTATGATTCTAATTGGGCTGAAAATCCAGATGACATCAGATCAATTTATGGATATGTGTTCAGTGTAGGATATGGAGTTGTATCATGGAGTAGTAAGAAACAACCAACTATTTCCCTGTCATCCAGAAAATCTGAGTATAAAGTGTTAGATAGCGCTACCTATGAAGTAATATGGCTAAGATGAATCCTTGAAGATGTTGGAGAAAAGAAACGAGTACCTACAATTATCAAGTGTGATAATCAAAGTTCCATAAAATTGGCGAACAACCTAGTGTATTGTGCTAGGTAAAAACATATTGAGACACATTACCATTTTGTAAGGGAGAAGATACAGTTAAAGGAAATTGACTGGGAATATTGTAATATAGTTGATAATGTGATAGACATATTTACTAAGGTTGTTGGAAAGGATAAGTTTGAAATTTGTAGAAACAAGTTGGGTGTTGTAGAAAATTCATTTCTCCATTAAGGGGGAGTGTTAGGAATAATTGAGAAATGCATAAATTAGTATATTGCTAGAACAATAATTCTAGAATTTTTCCGAGAATGTCTAAGTATAGTCCAAGATGTTTATCATATCTATTTTGTTAGGAGTTTGTTGAGTTTTCTAATCTCCTATATATATGTAGCTCATTTCTATGTAGTTTATAGAGTGCGAGTGAGACACTTTGTATCAACTCTTGTGTGAGCATAGTATTATGAATTTTTGTGTTTCTAATTATCCTATCATACACTCATGCAATCTTGATGAAAATAGATTGGTTCAACTAAAATAGAGTCTTGGATCTCTTCATTTATTAAAATCATATATTCATACAAACTATGTAACTTGCTCATACTTAAGTTACAGATGCTCAATCTCATACAAAGCTATTAATACTTAGATAACTTAGTTTAAAAAGTTGGATTTGATCTACAATATCATATCTAGTTTAGAATATTAAGAATTATCAATTAAGCATAGATCCCCTATTCAATACAAAGCTATTAAACCAAAATAGATTTATCTATAAACTCTCACAATACATCTATCTACTCGTAATGAAACTATTAGAGTAAAACTATCTATTGCACGAATATATTTAGTAGGTTTATCGAGAATGGAGTGGATTTCCTCCAACAAAGGTTTGAATACTCGTTAGACACTATAGAAGAAAAAATTTGATTAAAATAAACAAAAGTTCAAACAAAATTAAATCACCACTCTCATGATTACACAACCATTGTTGAGCTCAAAATTAAACATCTTAAGGAGACAATTCATTCATTGTAAATGTTGAATCTAATCATGGCATCCAATCAATAAGGGAAGAAATCAACAAGTTTCTTGAAGTCCAGCATGAACACAAAAAACAAATCCTAAAGGGCGAATGAAAGATAATGATGGTCTCTCAAGGTGTGTTAATGACAATGCAAACATGGAAAAACAACAATCTATTGACATGGAGGGATGACTTGAAGTACTTTCATAATGAAAGTGAATATGGTGTAAGAATATTAAATATATAGGAAACTTAGTCATCTTTCGGAATATATAATTTTTATTATGGATTTTTTGTATGGCTATGTGAAATTTGAATTTTTTTATTAGTAGTAAGTTGAGTACCTAAATGACAAAGTTTCTTTAGAAAAACTCTATAGTTTTAGACAATGCATTTTTCTTGTGCATGGCTATATTT
>JZKD02S2282192.1:295336-305648 GCA_000966675.3 Picea glauca | reverse complement strand
TTTAGCCTTGCTCCTTGACTCCATTTACCCTAAGGCACTAGTCTAGAACTCCAACGTTGAGTCAATTGTGTTAAAACAACCTTTCAAACTTCCAAAATTTGAAACCCTAACTAACTCTAGAGACTTACTAACCCTAATTCTATGATGACGTCTTACCTCTTATGAACTTTTGTTTGGTTTTAAAGTTGTGGCTAGGTCATCCATTGATAGACATAGAAGTGTTGAGCATTTTCATTGGTCTATTTTGCTAAACATCCACCTCTTTGCCTACCAAAACTAACCTAGAATAGGGTTGGCGTCACCCTTAGCACGCTTGACGCAACAACATTATATGTGAGCATATTTATGATATTTAATGCATTGTGATAATTCAAGGATTGATTTTGTACATTGAATGCTCTATCATTTGGTATTTATTGAAGAAGTAATATTAGAAGCCATATCCTTTATTGCAATCATTGACTTCATCAATAATTACTTTTATTTATGCTCATGTGTATTTCATATTGATAGTCATTAACAATTGAAGTACTAACCACTATTGCACATTTTAGTTTTATTTTCCTTGTCTCGCAAACAGGTGCCTGATCAGTGGAATACCTTCATTCTCACTATTTTTCTTGGCAGTAATCTGTGAAGAGGAAAACCTACTTTAACCTTTTGATCCTTAACCTCTTGATCCTTTTCCCTTCAATACCCCAGATTACTAGGGACGTCTCCCTTGGGATTAGCCACCCTGAATAGAAAGAGCCCCCCATCGAGGTGATAGTGGGTGGGGAAGCTGTTGTTACGCCAGTTTGACTCTTCCCTTCAAGCTACTTAAACTATACTACAAACTGTGCGTTAACAAGTATGATTACAGAAAAACCAAAAGGATCTGAGAGCTTTCTTCATTAAACAAAAATAGAGTACATATAAATACATAAGTTTAGAATCAATATAGGAGAACAACCTTGATCTACGATTAAGAAAATATCGCAAACCATTTTAGGAAGCATCTAGTTGGATGTGAGAGATTCACTCCAACTCGTTTCAACAACTTCCTCAAGACTAGGAACAACTACATGAGCTTAACAAACAAAACAACACCTCCCATAAGCGAAGCCTAGGGAGGAACAAAGAAGAACAATATTGATGGGTCCCAACAATAAGGCCTATTAAGTTTTCCATGTACAAACTCTCATAATCGGAGAAAATGAGAAAAACCCATAGGAAAAATTTCCTCTCCAAAAGAGAGAAAAATTCCATTGTTGAAAATGGCATTGGAGATGAAGCTAAAAAAAATCCCATAAGGATGCATTGAAAAGCAAGAGCATGAGGCATGTGAAGGTTGAAATCTCCAATACGAAAGTATAACCAAGCTCTGAAGAAGAGGGCTAGATAACCTCAAAGAACATGGTTAATTCTGAAGTAAAGGAGGTTCAGTTGTAGAGGCAGGAGAATGGCAAACACTAACAACCACCACATAAATGCTTCAGAAAAATAGGTGTTGGTGAAGAACTAGAACAAAGGATTCAAACTGAAGATAACGCCATCAACCATCAAAAGATCAGTGAGGCATCTGGAGGTTGAAAACTTCAAAGAGGAAGTATGGCCAAAACTATAAAAAGGGTCAGTTGTCCGATGTTGTCAATACCATCAAAGATCCATGTGGAAATCCAAGTTTCAAAATTCTCAAGCAAAGAGATCGATTCTCTGAAATGAGTCTTAACACAAAAATATGGATGAAGTACTCATGTATTGTTGACAAAAAAATAATAACATGAGTGTCCTTATTGATTCCAATCCATCTCACTGAAGTTAATGGGTTGTTAGTTGTTGCAACCATTGAGTCAAGTAGGAATGGTGCTCGATACGAGGCTCACTCTTAAAAATAGTTGATGTCAAACAAAAACAATGAAACATGAAGAACCACACGAGGAATCATTGCACAACATCCGCCCACAATGTTGAACTGAGTCAATCTCCAATGCACATTAAAAACTACTGAGGCAATGAGATATGAATGCACACCCCCAAAATAAATTGATTCTCTAGAATTGAGAATCGGCACAAAAAGATTGATGAGGTACTCATTTTCAACCGATAAAACATCATACATTGCGTATCCCTATGGATGCTAATCCATCTCACGAGAGTGCATGGGTCACTAGCCGTTGCAACTGCCGAATAAATATGGGAATTAGTGCTATGTATAAGGCTCACTCTAAAGAATCTTGATCTCGATCGAACATGGTGAGTAAAAAATCACCTGAGGAAGCATTGCACAACATACCACCACAATGTTGAACTAAGTGGAAAAATGATGGCAATGGATGCCACAATTGATAACTAAGTATGTAATATGAGCTAAAGGAGACAAAGATGCAAAATAAACTAACCAAGAAACACCCCAAAGTGGTGAAGCTCCAAGACACTGTGAAATAAGGCAGTACACGGAGACAAATGCATGCTTACACTCCATAAACTATCTACACGAGTGGCACAAAATCCACCACTCAAAGGTGAAAAATGAGAGGTGGCATAAATAGCCATCATAGACAACAATCCTTGAGACGGGTTCCAAAAAATAAGGTCATGTTAGGTACCATTTATTTTATAAGTAAGGAATCAATTCTCATAATTTATCTAGCCCATGAGAAAAAAAAATTAATAATTCCAAAAGAGCATTAAATGTGGCATGTAACCAATTGTTGGAGAGAGAGCATACTTCTCTTTTCAACACCTAAAACAAGACAAAAAAAATGGAGGCTTGATTGAAGAGTCAAAATAAATTGGAACTCCAAAAAACACAAACCATGTAGAGATCCACATTTTGGTTGACGGGAGTTATCCAAAATACCGGAGTCACAAATGCGTATCCACATTTTGTCGGCGGTGTACAACATCCACTAGAGGGCCAATTCGGTCGTTGAAGATGTCCTGGGAAAAAGTGAGCCTCTGCTTCAACCTGTTGCACATAGTGGAGGATATTGAGGTAGTTTCTTATATGATTCCACCTTTAGTAGCTCTGTACACGGTGACGTAACCAACCAGAGAATTCATAAAGATTGTATTCCCAATAAACTTTGTTTGGAAGGGTTTGGCCATGGCTCTCATCGGTGACATAGAATACAGAGATAACGAGGGACATGAGCAGAACAAGGAGGATAAACATGACGAATAATTACAAAACCAACATACATCGGTTGTTCCAGAAGGCCCCTTTGAATCTCTCTAGAAAATCGAAAGTCGATCAAGCGAGCCGAGGAACATAGCGCAAATGGAAACAAGCATGGCAAAGGTTGTGACATTCAGATGAGTTTTCCAAACGAAATCTCGGGCTGGAATTAAATCCATTCAGAAGCTTCCAACACGTAGAAGAACTAAGATCTGTAGTGGTCTGAGAGATTCGAGATTGAAATCAGGTCGATTTAGCACCAAAATCGATCGATTGATGATTGGGAACATAGTTGAAAATGTTTTGCATCTTTGGGCACGTTAGGTGTCGCGGTGCAGGTGATTAACATCTTTCGTTGCTACAACGACAAGCCGAGCGATCGAATGATGATATGCAAGGCTCTCCCCAACGAGACACCCACTTCTGTAGTCTTCATGAAAGACATTGCAACTGGGATCCTTCTATGGCTCGTGTCGGCACCAACGGTGGTGACCAGGAATGTATGGCAACAACCAACGACATTTATGGCCACAATCATGGGGATCATAACGCATCCTCAGTGTCGCGATGCTCACCAAGACCCTAACCCACATGAGGACCTTCATAGAAGAGGAAATATCTTTAGGAATCACGTGCATCCAGCAGAGGAGAAAAGAGAAGCCATGCATAGGAATCAGCGAGAAATGGATGGAGTCCAAGATGCTCGATTTCCCATCACAATTCAGCCCCGTTATGGAATTGAAAAATGGACCGAAATTTGACACCATGGATCAATAAGAAGAGGAACTGCACGATCAACCGCAATTTGGATCTGGCCGGATCAGATCTTCCCTCCAGTTATCGACCCTTGAAAATAGAAAAATCGACAATACATAGGACCTGAAACAATTGAATCAAGCCTGAATATTTGGACTTCTATCACCAGGAGACACTAGAAACACTTCTCCACTGGACATAATATTTATGAAAATCTTTTACTAAGCATTGTAGCAGCGAGTACCAGGAACCGAGTCACAACACAGGGCTTCTCCTGCACGCCATGGGACATCACGTTGAAGCTGTAGATCTCTGCGGCCCTGCAATTGGATCGAATCACCGCCTGCGATATTGAGGGTTTGCAGCTCGCATTGTTCTTTAACTTCTCAGGAACTCGACCTTCAATACATATTGATGCACAAACAAATCTTCCCACAAACATGGAGACACACAAGCACACTACTCTTGCCTACACGAATTTATTCCTCTAAGAAGGATTCATTTCTCTTCTAAGGTCCCTAGACCTCCCTTGAGGGAGTTAACGAGTACAACTCTCATACCATATTGAGAAATTTGAGAGTAGGTATTATTATGCACAAACCAAGCATGCGAGATCTCTTTTTCTTAAAAGAAACACAGTACATATAAATACACAAGCTCAGTTTTAAGATAGGAGAACTACCTTGATCTATGGTTGAGAAAATATCTCAACCTCACACCATTTTAGGAATCATCTAATTGAATGTGAGAGATTCACTCCAACTAGTTTCAACAACTTCCGAAAGACTAGGATCAACTACTAGTTTCAACAACTTCCTAAAGACTAAGAACAACTACATGAGCTTAACAAGTACACCAACACAAAGTTCTTTGCAAATCTGAGTTGTTGTGTTGGGTTCGTTGAAGGGAGACGAGAATACTTTTCCAAGGATAAGAGCAACGTGTTTCCATTGTAGACTTTGGAGAGGCCCAAGTGTTGTGAACTTCGCTGAAGACACAAACAGTTCAGAGTGCTCAGAAGAGAGTAGATGCAAACAATGACTTGGAGTGACCTACTTGGGCGAGTTACAAAAGAGGGACTTACGCAGATTTGGTGGTAGAGATGGGATGAGTTGGATTTTTGTTGTGCTTTCTTATGGACTGCATTGAAGGGATTGTTATAACAAATAAGGAAGCAAGACACATATTGTGTTTGAAGAGTCGGATGAGGAACTTTGGTGCATGGGTGACTTAGACATATTGGTTGAGTCATGAGGTGACTTAACCATCACAACAAAGATCCAAACGATGAAGTGTCTTGGTAGAGGCAAGAGAATTCGTTCCAAGAAACTAATGAAGACAATAAAGAGTCGACCAAGGAGACTGTTGATAGAAAACCGCAATGAGATATACCATAGCCTGAGTGGACGGGATGACGCACTCATGCTCATGGTATGGGACATGAGATAGGCAGGGCATTCTTAGAATGCTTGCAGATGAGGGATTACAAAGAGATCAGAGGGATCATTGGTTGGAGTTGACATAGGAGTTGTCTCAGATGTGTTTTGACATGGAAGTATTTGGGTGGATCGTTTCGCTTGGGGTCGTGTAGATAGTATGTTGAGACATTTGTGAAGGCATTTGTAGACTTACATAAATTGGAGGATCACACAGGTAGGATGAAATGAATCACGAAGGAGTACTACAAAGGTGACTGTTGGATGTACGAAATTAGTGCACGTGGAGCGTTTTGCGAACAGGTGACAAAGAGGATGGGAGGTTGACTGATGAAGCGAGGCTCATGCTAGACTTGGGCACACTCATCAAGCGAACCAAGGTTTCATGAGGGGCATGATTGCAGTAGTGATGAGACAGTCTTTGGCATCCTACACTCTATGGGATGAGTAAAGAGAGTGGATTTGGTTGGTCGTATGGGTGACAGACGTATGGTGATCTCCTTGGATTTTCAGATATCTTGGAATTGGGATGAGTGGGGTGCAACGATGGGTAGAAGTGACAACATCTTTTCCGCAGAGTTATGAAGTCCCGGTTCAAGGAAGAAAAAAGAGACAAGAAGGGATTTGTTCATGAAATTTGTCAAGAAATACAATGGAAAAGATGTACGATAAGAGAATTGAGAGGATTGTTCGGTGGTATGGAACATCAAATTGTTGGTCGTATGGGACATCAGGTTCACGAACGTTCTTGGGGAGCTTGGTTGGCGTAGATTGACTCAAAGTTGCTGATTGAAAGATGTATTGGCATGGACCTGACTACATTGGAAGTAGGTGTTGAAACCTTTGGGTGGTTCCTTCAACTAGAACAATTTGGGGATTTTTTGAAGTCATGCGGACAAACCAAAGTGCAGATTGAAATGATCAAGTGGATGGGAGTAGTGAAGCAAAGTAGTTCGGACAAATGATGGCAGAGTTGGATTCACAACATATTTTCATTTGGAGCAACGTCACAAGAAAATGGGGTGAGAAGTAGCCTTGGATGAAAAAGTAGATGATGGGATGGACCAAATAGAAAACATCGATCAAATCCCGAGTAGGGATGCAATAGAAGTCGAAACACTTGGGAATGACGATGAAATTATTTAATGAATATCGCAAACCAAAGCAAGAGTTGGATAGTGTGGGGAACGTTTGAACCAAAACAACTATGTGATGGAATGGAGAGTACATTTTCACAGATTAAGTTCTAAGTTGAATTATATACCTATCTTGGTCAAGATATGGGTTCTAGACAATGTGTGAAACATGAGGAAAGTGATTGGATTGGGGCAAGGTTCGTCACAAAAGTTCAACAAATGGTTGCAGGTAAAAGCCAAGACACTTACATGAATACTTGATGAGGACGAAAATACTTTGAGTGGGGGAGCATGTCACACCCCAGGACTGGACCTGAGAATGCATCCTACCTCCACGAGCAAAAATTAATGAGTCAGGTGAGTTGAGCACACGTGCCCCTCCTCCGTAGACTTAGACGGATGAGTTGCGATGAATGGTGCACAGTTCAACCTAAGGACTTTATATATCATGGGGTTGGGGTTTCTTCGACACGCACGAAGGAACAACTTCATGACAGATTGCTTGATGGAGACGAAACCAATGGTCGGAACCCATTGCAATATTTTAGCACCCCATCAGTGAAATGGGTTGGCCAAGTAAGAAAGACGCCCAAGATGTGCGACAAACACCTTGTGAGGTGATTGTGTAAACGAACGGATGAAGGAACAATTTAGGCACACAAGATCGAAAGAGAACGAGTCAGTTGGGAGAGAACACATGCTTGGAAGCGGTGCCTGCATGTTGAACATTGGACTCAACTTGCTAAAGTGGACACACGACCAAAAGAGAGTGTCGGTTTGTAGGCGAAAGGGTGTGTCGGTTGGAACGAACACATCATTTCACAAGGATGCTCGCCTATATCACCAAGCGAGATAGGCATTTGGTTGGGCATCCAAGGTTGGCAAGGAGACATCTTTTATAATCGTAATTGGAGAGTTGTCTGGTAGCGATCAAGAGGGAGGGGTGAGTTGCTCCCCAACAAGCCAAGTAGACCCTTGAGGGTAACTTGGGTTGTCTTAGGGAGGCCAAATAGAAACAGGTATGGGACATCCTTCTTGAAGGGTAGCAACAAAACAAACGAACTGTCAAAAAGGAAAAAGGGGTCCCTCCAATCTGAGGAAAAGGAAAAGTCTGAGCCGATGAAGGGAAAAGGCACACCGGACAAAATAATAGTCATCACAGGGATGAAGTATGAGGTGATTCCTTCTATGGTGATGAAGGGAGGATGCGTGAAGAAAAATTACTGAACAATTGTATCGATTTCACAACCGATATCGAAATGAGCGAAAAGTCCTTTATGTAAACTTTGTTCATGTGGCATGAGTGTTTAGTTCGGCACATTGTTGTTCCATTTTGTGTATAAATGTCTTTTTTGGGTATTAGGTCGGTTTTGCCTCCACACATATGTTTCGTTTTCACTTGTATGGATGGTTTCTCTTTACTTTTGAAATTAAGTATAAGACAAACACAAACATAAATCAAGTAACGAACAAAATAAGGTGAAGGCGTACTCTGGATTAAGTAATTTGGTGTTGCTTTAATGTCAAACAAATGATTGCAGTGTCACATGGTGACTGGGACCCGAATGTAGGCTTTCCAGGCCCATGATAGGTATCCTCACAATCGATTATTCTACCTGAGTCGTTCAAGTGACCCCTCTAAATCCGTCGACGAATTTCTATGAATGAATAAGCTCCGAAGACCGAACCATTATGCTGGCGATTTATGATTAGACCAGTTGTGTGATCCTCCTAGATCAGACATACTTTGATTTTTATAAGGGTGCGCTTGAAAGTAATGGTGAGCAACCCTCTCTACATATGTTAAAAGGGGTCAGTCGAAATGTGTATCTTTATAAGGATGTTACATGTGTATCTTTATATATATTTGTTGATGATATATATATATATATATATGAACCATAACGCCATCATCATTATAGTCTCGACATAATCTTATAAAATATTTGTGTTCAAGTAGGTACACGTGACTTATAGTAAAGTCTTTCTTAAGGTTATCAAGGAAAAGACGGGGTAAAATCTCTCTTATTACGTCGAGGATTGATCAGTTATGAGGCCTCGTATCAAAACTATCATGTTAAGGATTTATAAGATATTATGCTTCATATGGCATGCTCTTAAATAACAAAAATTTGGAATCATGCTTCATATTAATATATGAAAACTAATAGTTAAAGTAGTTTATCCAAATTTTTGATAATAATTTTGAAATGTAATGATTGTATGTTGTGTATGTATATTTTTGTAAATTTTAGCATTCAAATCGATGCTTGGATGGGCTCCCTTATCCCACAAACAAGGGGGTCTCATACACCAATTTGGTGTTTGTCTTGGTCGATTGTGACCTTAAAACTAGATTATTAAAATATACAATCTGAGTGGGCCTAATAGTTAAGAACATGTGTTTCCTCCTAAGAGGTCACGGGTTTAAAATCAAAGCGGGGTAGGGTATGTATACCTATGTAGACTTTAGTAGTGAAATCGATGTACAAATGGGGTCCATTGTCCCACAAACAAGGGGGTCTTATACACCAATTTGGTGTCTCACTTTGCAATACAATTTGAGTAGGTTGAGTGGGCTTGAATGATCCTAATAGTTAAGAACATGTGTTTCTCCCTTAAAATTAAGAGGGAAGTACCTCCATAGACTTACACCAATGTGAAACAATAACCTTAAAAAAAAAAAAAAAAAAATTATACATATTTGTCTCTATTATGACCTAGTTCAGATTCATATATTTTAATTATATAGATCCTTGTATTAATATTTATTATTCAATAAAATATATTAATCTATACAAACCCATTGTACAAAATACAATCTTTTATTATATTCATATATATCATTCAATAAAATGTACCTCTTCCTCCTATTCCTCTCTTGGACCACGTCCTCATACCCACCTTCATGTATCTCACCTAAATCCTCCTCTTCTCACCATCCCCCTTTGAAGCCCACACCCATCCACCTTCCCTCTCCACTCACCTACTCTCCCAACCCCTTCATCCCATACACCCTCTCTACCTCTCTTCTACATCCTCCCCTAGCCCACCACATCCTCCCTTTCCCTCAGCCCAACACTCACCTCCTCTCCTCCTCTCCATGTCCCCTTTCATACCGCCTCACCCTTCCCATTTCCTTCTTCCTCCTATAATCCATGCCCACCACTCCCACTCCCCAACCTCTCTCCCCTTAACCTATTCTCACCTCACCCCCTTTTTCCCTCTCACCCCACCCTCTCATGCCCACCTCTCCTAGTCTCACTTATCTACCTATCTTCTCGCCCACAAATTAACTAGTGAGGGCATCCTTTTCCTCTAACTATAAATATAGGTACCACTATCACTTGGAAGTCATAACCTACCTACTAATGGCATTCTCGATCCTCTTCATCTGGGTATTTCCCCTCACCACTCTTGCTTGTATTCTTTATTTTTCTCTTTGGACCATCACTCATAGACTCTCTGAGAGGGGATAATAGAACAAATTTCACAAGTTGAAGAACAAAGAGGGATAAAATTGAGATCCAAGATTGGCTTCCAAAGATCACAGAAATATTCCCAAAACCATGAGAAGAAATAACAAGATACGGACCCCAAGAAGAAAGAAAAATATACTTCCTTGACTCTAATTTAGAACATAAAATAAATAAAGGAATCAATTCACCTCTATTCAATCTAAATAAATCTCATGTGCATGGCTTAATCAATGATTAGTATAGTTTCCTACCTCATGTGTACAAACAATGGTATCGATAATTGTATTCATATATATCATTCAATAAAATATATTAATATTTACAAATAAATACTACAAAATGCAA
>JZKD02S2282192.1:248516-295326 GCA_000966675.3 Picea glauca | reverse complement strand
TGATGGGGGATACATTAAGGCCCTCCTGTGACAAGTCTTTTCCTGTCGAATTCAACTCATTATCCAGGAATTAGACTTAGAAACTAATTGGTACCTTGAAACTTGCATGCCTCAAATGCAGGTTTTCTCTCTTTCGACAGTTGGTTTTCATTATTGACCCCTAATCGACACATTCCACCGAGTGTTTGACTTCATCTCATTAATTCACATTCGTTGCATTGCATTAGTGTACCTTGGGAGTCATTGACATTACTGGTTATTTCCCTCGCACTTTTTAACAATATACACTGATGACGGGTAATCAAGTGCTTTTTACCATGTTCGACTTCAGCACATGTATTCGCATGGTTAGATTCGTACTATAGAGTGGTGGAGATGAAGACACTGGATATTTTATGACAGATTCAAGTTGCGTTGGAGTATATTTAGTGTCATGTTACATAGATCCACATTGTATGTCTCATGGCTATGTTCAAATTTGAGTCTTTAACACATAGATCCATAATGTATTCTTGGTGGCCATGTTCATATTTGAGTCATATTGGCATGGATACACAGTTTATTTTTGGTGGCCATGACCTATCTTACTTGACATGGATCTTTGCATGCCGACACTTATGATTTGATTCATTTGTATTCTGAGTATGGGAATGCCTACCTCAATGATAATATATTATTGTACTATATTTTCTTGTTTGTTGGAAGATTTATGACCGACATGTTCCTTTTTCCCTACACACACACGACAAAGTATTTTAGCTATCACTATGTTCTAACTTCATACTTTGGGGGGCTCTATGTTACACATTATTTTCATCACCCTTATGACCATTAATGATGTAAATATATGTTTCCTTCAGAAGGGTCAGTGGCCTGAATTCTTGAAGAAAGAAGGGAGAAGAACTTTGCCTGAGATAAGAAATTGGATTTTCCTTTGTAAAAACCTTATTAAGGAGGTTTTCCGGAGGTTTCACTATATACAGGGTGTGGAAATGCTTGATTTCCGCACCTTCATTTGTGTATCGATTGTGGAGTTTCCACAGGTTTCTCTATAGCTAGGGTGTGACGGCCTTCGTACGTGGGAAAAACAAGCATTTTCTCGATGCTTCTGGAAGGAGAAGCTTCTATGGTGAAGTGGCCTCCAAACGGTTTGGATATTAATTGCTTTCATGATTTAGTGGGATCATCCTAACCTCCTCACCTTATCCTCTTCAACTTATAAAAGGATATGAGCTCTCATGGAGAAAGGGTTGGTTTTGGAGCTTGGTTGAGTTATTCATTTTTGTAGCTTGGATTTGTATTTTGAGCATTACTTTTTCAAGATAGATTGTTGATCTTAGAATCCTTGGATTAGAAGTGTGTGGGAAGAAAGGAATCGTTGGAAGGGACCTTATGACATCAAGGCATCTAGTTGTAATCTCTCTTCCTATTATTTAATATAATACAGCGGCATGTTTCTTTCCCATAGAATAGTCTTTATTTTATTGCATAAATCCTTGATCATATGCATAGGTTGTCATTGAATATAGTTTACTTATTTCACTTTGGTTGGTTTGTTTCATTGGATATTTGATTTCACAACAACATTGGAGCGAAGCAGGGAAAACAAATATATAAGGAAGCAATATCTAAAGGTATGTCACCCATTCCTTCTTTGGTAGTAAATTCAATGATTGTAACTTAGGGAAAGCGCCATGTCCTATCTTGTTTTGTTCTAGATCTAGGTGGATATATGGAGATTAGTTTATGTCCGCATTTACTGATTTATCCTACAACAATGCACATGGTAACTATCATTTAACTGACATACTACTAACTGGGAATCCAGGCGAACCTCTAACGAGAGAATACCATGTGAGATAGCATTGCACAAAAGTTCTATAATGATGCTATATTCGGACACATTATTCATGGATGAACCTAGGCATACGCCACCTTAAGACATCAATAGAACCTTAGGTGAGTAAACCACCCAAGAAGAGAAAATAAAGTTCCGTGTATTATGACTGGGTCCGTCTGTGAATCCTAGGTAAACCAAAGACTCCATTGACATATTCCAACCAAGGGAAAACTCGATAAGAAATATGAAGAAGAAAAGGAAAGGAAAATATATATACACTAAATTACATTAGTATACAAACAGTTTTTCCCAATCTTGGGGCTCAAGAGTAATATTTTTTCAAGTAGAGCCCATTCTTGGGCTCGACCAACATATTCCCTTCATAATATTCCAACTCATAGGCTCATTTTTCTAAGACACATCACATGATATAAGGACCGTGCTACATGGGTTTAAACTTGACTGCCCTCAATGGTTCCTTGGCTTGATCATACAAGAGAACCAAGTCACCCTCAACGTACAAACAAGGACAGACAAAATTATCATATTGGACCTTGACACGTCTTTTTTTAGCCTTGATAGTCATAGAGGTGTCTCAACACTACTTGCCAAGACTCTCTAGGTGTACTAAGGCATCGCTCGAGATCATAAGTGTCAGGTAGGAACATGACTTCCAACGTAAGAGAAGGGATATATCATTCAATAGGTAAATTCGACTCCACACCATCTACTAACTGGAAAAGGGAAAATTCAATGGCAGTCTTGACCGAGGTTTGGTATGCCTAGAGTGCGGGATATAGCACAATGTGTCAGTCAGACTTACTCTAGCTGACAATTTTTTACAAAATGGTCTTGAGAGACTTGTTGACAACATATACTTGTCTATTTTCCTGGGGGTAATAAGGAGAAGAATTAACATGTCTAAACCCCAGCTTAGATTCTATCTCTTCCATCAATTCATTCTGAAAGTGACTGCCATGATCAATGACAATCTCACTCGGGATACCGAATCAGGCGATAATTTGATTGAATACGAAGAAGGTGGAAATATTCCCATCAGATTTAACTGTAGGAATGACCTTGTCCCACTTATTAAATTCGTCGACGACCATGATAATGTGTTGGTGCCCCCCAACTGAAGTTGTGTTGCAATCAATGAAGTGCACCCCCCACTTGGTGAAGGGACCCACGGTAATGATCAGGTGAAGAGGGGATGGATGTGAGCGCATTTTCTGAGTGAACACCTGGTATGGGTGACACTTCTTAACCACTTCAATACAATATTTAAAGATAGTAGGCCAGAATTAACCAACTCACAAAATTGTTTGGGTTGTCGCAAGCCTCAATAGATGACCACCAAAAGCCCCACTATGGGAATCATTTAGGACTAACTCGACTTCTCGATGATTTAAAAAATGATGCAATATATTTTCTATTCCTCAGTGATACAGAGTGTCACCGATGATAGTATATTTCTTATCTTGATACCTTACATGTCATCGGTCATCTCGCATGAGATGCTAAGGGAAATTCAAAGTTTGAAGATAGAGAACAATGTCCCCATACCAGGGGTCGGACAATGAGACAATAAAAATGTGTTCATCCACAAACAAATCAACACAGATAACATCCTCACCTAATCATGGAAAGTCGAATATTAACTCCACGAAGACCAGTGATTTCTTGTATTTCGCAAAACCGAAATCGAGATCAAACTCTTGTAAAATGACAATCCATTTATTATATATTCCCCCTATGATACACCTGGTAAGGACATATTGAAATGGATTGACATCAGAAACCATAGCAGTGTTGAAAAGCAATATATAATGATGCAATCGTTGGACTACGTGAATGGCAACCAAAGATAGCTTTTCAACGTGGGAATAATTAAGTTCAGGACCGACTAGGTTTCGACTGAGATAGTAGATGACGTGCTCGCAGAGCTCATCATCCTTCTGAACCAGAACCATACCAATCGTCTCCACAGACGCAACGATGTAAAGCAAGTAATCTCTACTATAGTCATGAGACTTCAGAAGAGGCATCAATACCAAGGCCTTCCTCAAAGAATCTAAGGACTCTTGCACTCACTCATCCTGGATAAAAGGGGTGTCCTTCAAAAGACGCATGAACCCCTTAGTGATATTGGCATAATTCACTATAAACCTACATAGAAAGTTAGCTTCCCCATGTAGACCTTGAAGTTTTCTAATAGTATGCAGGGGAGGCAATACATGTATTTCCTCAAACTTTAGTGGATCTACCATGATCCCGGTCTGAGAAACTAGAAATCCCAAAAGACAACCAGACCTAATGCAAAAGATGCACTTGTGAGGGTTCAAACAGATTCTATACTAACGACATCTTTCGAAAATAATCCAAAGATGCATGGCATGATACGCTCTCTTGCGAGAGTGAGCATCAAGATCATCAAGGTAAGCTTTGACTATATGCTTAAGATCCTGAAAAGAGAAATTCATGGCACGTTGGAAGGTTGCCCCGACGTTTTTAAGGCTGAAAGGCATTTTCCGGTATGCGAAAGTACCCGAAGGAAAAATAAATGTCGTCATGTTTTGATCCTCAGGTTTAATTTGGATTTGTTTATACCCTAAAAATCCATCCATAAAATAAAATACTTCACTTCTCGCACACTCATTGAGAATCTAATCAATGAAAGGTGTCGAGAAGTTGTCTTTATGACATGCCTTGTTGAGGTCACGAAGTTCCATACATAGACAGATAGTTCCTTGCTTCTTGTTCACAGGAATGGGATTGGATACCCATTCAGTCAATGGAACTGGGTAGATGAAGCCAACATTAAGTAGCTTCTCCACCTCTGCCTTAATAGTGAGGGCCTTCAGTGGATTCACATCTCTAAGATGTTGTCGAATAGGTTTAGCATCCGAATAAGTTCTAATATCATGCTCGAGAATACAAGGGTCGATTCCTGGAATCTCTTCATATGACCAAGAAAATACATCTCGAAATTCCTTGAAGAGTTCAGTGTAGATCAAGATTTCTTCTAGAGAATAATCCACACCAATATGTACGTTTTTGATCTTGCTAGGGGTACAATAGATATCGATCGTGAAAGTAAGATAAATACTCACCATGTTTCCTTCGGCATAAATGCAGTGTGTCTCAAGTGGAACTACGATGTGACTGACTATCTCAGTCAATGTAGATAGAAAGTCATCTTGTTCTATTCTTTCAAGCTCTGTGAGAAAACAAGAGCAGTGATGCATATCGTCCAAAGGTTTGTTGGAACCATTCATGGCTTCAATGATATCTTCGTCTGACAGAAAAGTATCATCGAGGAAATCATGTCAACAACACAACGAAGTGGCCCACATGGGCCTAAGAATGAGATTCTCCTCGTCCGTCGATGAGGTAACGAGATCGGAATCAGCAGAAGAGTCAGGAACAACTTGATACACAATCTTTGTTGTTGATAGTGGCATGGCCATTTCATCATGTAACGGACCTTCACAAGACAAATTCAGGGAAGGTAGGTTCCATGGATCACTAAAATAGGAAGTGTGGAAAGGAATGGACCCCCTTGTCGAGACAGGCCTACTAGACATGGCGTAAATGTGGTGACTTGTTGTCGTGAAGTCGAAAGTACCCATAAGGGAAGAATACATTATGACACCAATATTCTTTGTTTCCGTTTGAGAATTGTCGATCACAGGGATCGATGGTCCAATATATGCATTCTGACTAGAGTACGCAAAGGATAACTGGTCGATCATCATGATATTCTCTTCATGAGGAAAAAAAAGAGTACGGAAGATAGACGATATGATGACGACCATAGCATAGGTCCAATTGTGTCCTAGTAACAAGTTATAATCAAGAGGCACATCAACTACCTCGACCTCCACCTCTACTTTCTTCCCATGTAACTGGACCAGAAAGGCAGGAAGAATACCGTAAGGGTGGAAGAAATGACCGTCAAAAGAATTCAATATGTTCGATAACTTGGAAAGAGTTGGGAAACCAAGATCTTTCCAACAGATCAGGGACATCACACAAGTGGCAGTTCCTCCATCAACAATTGTACGTTTGATGATATACTTTGAGTACTCCACATTGATTTGGAATGGCACATGGTAAGGCAAGCAAGGCTTGACATCTATGACGTCAAACTTGATAAGGTTTGAGCCACTGGGTTCTAGAGCTCCTAACGCATATAGTAAGGCATTCCTCTACGAAGGAAACATATGGAGTACCTCCAAATATGACATTGCACAAGGGGTTTGACCTAGGTCCTCAACAATAGAGTAGTTATGGGAAACTCTAGCATTTGGATTGTGGGTAGAGAGCTTGAGTACTCCTTTTAAAATATGAGGCAGTGGCTCTGGTTTTTCAATCTGTAAATTCATCACTGGAGGAGGAGGAGGAGATTATAGACCAAGAATAACTTGTGAATAGCTATAATATCAAGATCGAGTGGCTACATTAACTTTCTAATCAACCATATTGATACACAAATGGTCATCGTCTTGCAATGATGGGTTTTGGCTGCCGCCAAACACATTTCGATGTTTGAGGAACTCGAGGCCATATGTTGGTTATGTGGCAATGGATTTGTTAGCGCAGCGGGCAGTAGAGATAGTAGCCTCACATCTTCTGCAATTTTGGGGCATAAATTGGTAAGGTGATCATCTATGCAAATCTTACAGGGAAACTTCACCTTACGTCTTTCTCGTTTTCCCTCTCCAGTGTTATTATTCATATTCTCATTATTACCATTGTCCTTGGGTTTATTATTATTTTTCCCACACTTACAATTATTACGTTCTTTCTTCTTATTCACGCCTCGATGTTGGTTACCATTTGGGTTTTCCAACGACTGCACAGAGTGTACATCCGCCGACAAAGTGGGGTTGGAAAACACACATGGAGTTGTCCCTCCTACAGACTGGTTTAGACATAACTCTTTCAAATGGCTTATCACCGATTCTGCGGATTTTACATTGGTGGTACCTACAATGCCATCAGCATGAGGTCTAATATTTTTTCTATGCTCGTAAGTTGACCATGGTGCATCTGGAAGAATGTCGTATAACATCCCAAACTGAGCGTATATCATATCTAGTTATTGGGATTTAAATATCGTTTCTTCCTCAGTGGTAACCCCGACAGTACCAACATCCTTTGATATAGGAGGGTGAAAATACTTAAGGAACCATTCTAAAATAAAGGTCGGGGGTATGGGGGTCTTAATCAACCTCTTCTGTCTATGCCACTCCCAGATATGATCTGAGATATGAGTGGTTGTGTCCTAGCGTAAAATTGACAGAAGTTCTAGGCCAGCATCATAACAAACTGACAATTGGAAGTGGTTAAGGAAGACCAATACCATCTAAGTAAAGGTCCCATATGCCTCCCCAGGTACCTCGATATACCATTTCGTAGCGACCCCAATTAGGGTGCGTTGAAATAATCTTAATTGAATAGAATCGTCATTAAGGTAATTCGAGGAGCAACATAGGTGAAAGGTAGTAATGTGATCACCATGATCTTCACCATTCTTACCTTCGAATTTCAGAATGTATGAAGGAAGCTTGGTGGGGATGGGGGGCCATATAGGATCATGACTCATAGGGTCATTCATCAACTTAGACAAGTCTAGTAGATTAATCGTGGCCAGAAAAGGGAGACAGGGTTGAGACATTTGGCCCCAAGTTCCCGGGAAATATTGTGTTTGAGGAACTACAGCCCATCGAGGGTTCTAGTAAGCACCATGGCCCTGTTCGGGATTATAAATCCCTCCTCTGGGACAATTCATAAAAGTTTGGTTGGGCATCATTCCAGCATGAGTGTTTTTTTGAGGGTTATAAAAATTTCCCCCAACCGGATTGGATCCGGGTTGGGGGTTGACCAAAGCGTGAAATTGACCTCCTTCGGGTGGGAATCTGGAGGATATAGGTGGATTCATCATGCCCAACGTATTGGTTGGAATCAACACCAAGGAGGTAGGGGTGTAGGATATAAATTTAGCAGAATATTTTCTCCTAGGTTGGTTTCTCCACCCAGAAGAAAGAGTATTAGACCTAGGGTTAAAATTAGGAATGCCTCACATATTAGTTGTCATTTGAGTGATTTGAGAACCACCAAACAAAAAAAAAGTATAAGGAGGTATATTTCCCCCAAGCCCAATGATAGCATTAGTGTCAGCAGCTGGGATGGCTTTCGAAAACTGCAAAGTAAAGTTCGACATACCATAGGAAAAAGGACTATAGGCCATAGGGATGGACTAAACATTATATCCCGATGAGTGACCAAGAGACCCAAAAGGGTTCGAGGCAAGAGATTGAGAATTCACTATAGGCCGAGCCATAGTAATGATAGGTACCTCTAGCACTACAACTATTGTGGTTGCAGGAGTCGAAGGGGTGTCATTAAATATAGTGGGTGTAGGAGTCGAAGGGATCCGAGTGTTATGAAGACTAGGTTCAATACTCATCCTTGTAGAATCATAAGTCTGAATAGTGGATGTGTGTGTACCACTCCTAATAACTCTATGCCTTTTAAAAAGAAAAGACTCGAAATGCGGTGGTAACTGTAATAAGTGACGGGACAAGTAGAGATGTTGGTCCGACTCCATGATGACTTAAGACTCTAAATAAAAAATAAACCCTAAGGCCAACTAGTAATCAAAGAGCAGACCAAAAGTCAAATGACCAATATGCACACAAACGGGGTAAAGTGGCTGAAAGTGGCCTCCCTCCCTAAAGAAGGTATGTCTCACCTAAGAGGGGCCTGAGACTCCCTGCTAAAGATCGGAGGTAACAAAATCAGTTATAAGGGCCCTCATGGGCTTAGCAACCAGTCAGTAAGATCCCCCCAGAGAGGTAATCCTGCATAAAGGTTATGTGTTGTCGGACCCTTATCTAACCTAGGGTACCTGCAGAATAACCCCTGCAAGTAACCTATGTGGCACCTACATCAAGAAACTAATAAACCAATGTATAACTGATGCACATGCGATGAGTCATAGTTCATGTCCACCATATGGGCAGGGTAGCAAATCAAGAAACCTTTAAGGCACCACCTCTGATGGAGGTAAGGGCACTAACAAGATCCCCAGATATGAATAGATCCCCTGAAATATATCTGACGGAAAGAAGGCATCAGGGGGATATCTATTCAACCAACCTCGCGCGACATCGTGATTAACTCCGGTGTGACTGGAGCCTCTTGATATTACCAATTATACAATGGATTTCTCCACTCCCTTTCTTAGACACATATGTTGATTTAATTTTCTAGGAGAAGTTTACTCACAAAATCCTATTCCAAGGCACTAAATCCTAAGCTAGTTTGTGCACCCCAGAAAATAAAATCGTGACTAATAAATTTTAAATTATAGCATTAATTTTAGTGGTCGTGATTACTCAAAAAGGTATGGAAATGAAACTCATGATGTTATGACTGTGCAAGAAAAGTAAATGTTAAATAATGCAAAGTCCTAACTTTAATTTTCAATGAATGATATGCTTCTAAAGGCAAATGTAATTTTCAATTTCAACTCTGCAATTCTGAAGTAAAAATGCAATCTTTCATTACATGCACTAAGCTAATGACAAAGACTCAAAAGATAAAAAATTCCAGGCAATGAAAAATCCCTAATATTTGTGTATTTGCAATATAATAAAAATGAACATGCATGGACTAAAAAAGAAACTTTATATATAAACTTTACTGTGTACAAGCAGTATATCAAGCAACAAAACACCCAACCCAATGTACAAGAACAATCAAAATGAAAATATGATGAGAAAGACTCCACCCAAAAATTCAACCAAAGATAGGTTTCCTGTCATCCCACAAGCACCTAACAAACAGTACAGAGACATAAGAAGACCTAGAAAACATCAAATCCCACCTAACAACCACCATACCTAGAAAACAAACAAGGAAATTTTATCTATGCAACTACTTAGGAAAACAAAGCATATGTACGCAACTTGCAGAGGGACAACCTGCGTATACACACGACTGTCAAGGCAAAAAGTGCGTATATGTTTCAAAAAACAAGGCCAGGCAAGGGAGAAGGATGAAAACTCAGACCCAAAGTGAACAGAGGCTGTCAAGCAATGATACGACAAGAAACACAATAGGAACGAGATAAATCTAAGGAGAAAAGTGCTCCAAACCCTAGGAAAGAAGATTCAATCCTCAGTATGGTCGTCAATTTTGTTACGAGGAAAACCTCTCTATGGCTAGGGTAAACCACAATAGATGGAAATGACTGCAAAAATGGACTCCCTTCTCAAGTATGCTATGAAAACAAATATGTTAGCAAGACAAGATAAAAGGCCTACCTCATCCAGAGATTCGATGAAGTCCATCGTTGAGCACTTGACCCAAAGAAATATACCTGCAACTAGTCCTCAACAACCAAGCAAAGCAAGAAAATGGTTATAATAAATGATGTTAGCACATTCAATAGCATAATCCATTAATAAGCATGGCAAATACACCCATGGAATAATAATTTAAATATTTGCAAGATATCAATTGGATGGGAAAATACTATTTCTACTAATATATGAATAGCAGAAGTGAAAATATTATAGACTTCCGTGTCATCACGGTTCAGAACCAAGAAACTAAGTTCCTTCTAGTTGGGCCTCCACCACTTCAATCCTCCACCAAAGGCAAGCTCATAAGGGAGAAACAATGAGGTTCTCAATCAATAAGGGAAGAGCTTGGGGGATGAACACTGTGTTGAGACTTAAAGGACAATGTAATGCAGACTCAACATGAAGTAAATAATTTCTCGAGAGTAACTTTGCTCTCAAAGTTGAATTGTTTCTCCTCTTTCCATAGCTCTGAATTGGTCCATTTATAGCCTTCAAAATGGAACTGAAGGGCCAAGTGAGAACAAACCCTACATTAATTTTCATTTTTTGGCACAAATCCCCATGTACTCGGGTTGTAGTGGAGAAGCCTAAGTATACGCATGTTGCATAGTAGGACAAATGCGTACATGTGGAAAAATATGTGTTTTTAGCTTTGGATTTTACAAACACGGATGATAAGTTTGGATAGGGAAGTGGAAAAAGGCCTTTTGTGGAAGATTGCATAGGATGAAGCAAATCCCTTGTAAAGTCTAATAGCATTGCCAAAATATATCGGTAGTCCATCCTTAGTTTCATGGTGAGATACTCACTAGATGACATGTGCTTGAAATATTTATTCATCTTGTACCAGATCTTGAATGGGTCTTTTGATTTGTGCTTGAACCCGTTGAGGAGTTCCTCATCCAACTTTTGGGTTCCCTTTTACAAGTGGTAGTTATTTTCTAGATTGACTACCTGGAATGACACTATGGGCTCCCCCTAGCATAGAGTATGTATATGTTTTCCAAGTCCACATGCTTGATAATCAATGCAATTTCATCTACGAAAGGGAACACTGCAACGCGGGAAGCCACCCTATGTAGCCCTGAGCTATGAATGTTCTTGAATATTTGGAGTTCATCTTGGTCTTCAACTTCCACCAAGAATGTTTGTCTTTTGAACATCTAAAATACCTCACACCATTTGAGTGAGTCTCCTTTCTCTAGGAATATGAGTGTGTCATCGTATACTGCCCCTAGGGAATTATGCACTTCCTCCTACCTAATTCATCTTCCTCAACCCTGTGTAGTAGTTTCTTTGCTTCTTGTGTTCTTTCACGGTGACATCTCTAAATGTACGACATAAAGTCACAATTAGTGCATGAAACTAGTAATAAAGGTGACGATACAATAAACATGTAACATTGGTCCAACCTTTCTCAAATACCTAAAGAGTCACTTGTTTCAATGCTAGGAGGGAGATCATCATATTAGGATGATAGGATTATCTAACACATTGTGGATATTTAAGGGGAAAAATCCAGGCAGGTCGATGAATTTGGTATTAATTTGGTGGATGGAGGAATGGTAGTAGTCGATGAGAACTGCTCCTAGATCAGAGAAGTTAAAACGAAGCTTCTCTATTTGTACTAGAGCGATTAGTGAGAACTCCACCGATAAGGTCGGAGGAGTTCGTGAAAGGTCCACTGGTTATGTCGAGGCCAAAGTTACCCGGGTCCCCAATTTGTACCGAACCAAAGATGGCAACTGCATCAGTAAGGTATGAGGATTTTATGTAAACCTAGCCAAGTATACTCGTGAAGTTCTAGGAAAGGTTGTTGGTTAAACCGAAAAAAGTTATCGGAAAGGCTGTCGGTATGGACCAGAAGAGTTCGTGGAAAGGTCGTTGATTATAATGACGTAGTTCTCGTTAGATTCGCTGGTTACATCGAGAGTGTTCGAATCAAGTCTTCCGATAAACTACAAGAGGCAACCATATAAACTTTGTCGGGTAAGTACTGGGGCATGTGATAGAAACCCTATCTACTGCACAAATTTCAAAATTTGTCTAAGCATTGATTTGGGAATTGGTCGAGTTAATATTTATGGAAACTCGAGACACCATATTGCTTGGAGGTAAGACTAATGTCCATATGACCAGAATCAATGATAAGAACAGGATCCTGCTTGCCTGGGGAACCGCCCATGGGAAAGGGTTGTAAGTTATGCTGAGCGAAAGTTGTTAAGCGGGATAGGAAATGTGAGACACAGTTGGGTCAAAGCGTGTCAAGGATAGGTTTCAGTCTTAGTCACAGATCGTATATGTAAAGCGCAAAGGGGAGAAATGCATCAATGGCTAAGTCTGTGGATATGAAGGATCAAATCAAGCTCGTATGGCTATCGCCGGGAATAAATAACCCACAAAATACAAATTTAAGGGTTTGCTTTATAAGATGAAGGGTCTTGGATATGAAGGACAAAACCTAGCCCTAATTATTTAGAGAATAAAAATATAAGTACAAGGTATGGTTTTATGGCTTACCTGGACAGAGACTACACATGAACAACTACTGATGGATTTGAAGCATGAATACTCTTCACAGATGATATAATTCGTCAACACGTCATTTCGATCTCCTCATAAAAAAGAAACAATAATCGAAAAGGAATGGAGAAGCACAGATGAGAGCAACTCTGCTGGGTCAAAATTGGATTTGTCAACAAAGATGATTGGAAGTGTTCGGAACACATCAGTAGAGTTAGTGGAAACTTCTTTGGGTACACCGAAGGGTATAACAGGAAGTCCATCGATTGTTTGGTATGTGCATTATTGGGAAATGTGAAAAGTTCGTCGATCTATCACATGCATGTTGGAGAAGTATTGAGAAAGTGCACTGGTCCAAAGCTTAATTCATCATAGACGTTTTGGGAAAATCTTTCGGTTCAACTGGAAGAGTTCATGGCAACTCTTCTAGTTGAATTAGAGAATTTAGTATTAACTTTATCGGTTATCAATTATGCCTGTCGGTAGGCTTTGGGAAAAGTTCTCAGATGTACCAGAGAGCTTTATCCGAACTCCTCTTACGTGTATCGGAGGAGTAAGAGGAACTTATCCAATAGCCAAAAAGGATTCTTTGAAAACTTTCAAAATGCCAAAATAAAAAATAACCAAACCAAGCTTGAAAAATAAAGCAAACTTACCAGAGAGGGTTTAACACCCCCAAAACCATGGTGGGTTCCATTTTCTTGTACATAAGTATTTACAAGTAAATATTAAAGAAAAGTGGAAGGTGTTGATGCGGCACAACAGGTTAACATAACAACCTTCACTAATTGAAGAATAGAAGGGGTTAAAATGGAAATCAAATATTGGTTTCCAAAGATCATAGAAATATTCCCCAAATTGTCACAAGAAAGAACAAGATACCAACCTCGAGAAGAAAGAACAATATACTTAAGATACCAACCTTGAGAAGAAATAACAATATACTTCCTTGACTCTAATTTGGGAGATAAAATCAATAAAGGCATCTATGTACCTCTATTCCATCTAAACATGGCTCATGTATGGATTAATCAATTATTAGTACAAATTCCCACCTCTTTTGTAGAAACATGGTATAGATCCTTGTATTCATATTTATTATTCAATAAAATATATTAATATATACAAATCCATTGTACAAAATACAATCTTCTATTGTATTCATATATAACATTCAATAAAATGTACCTCTTCCTCCTATTCCTCTCTTGAACCACGTCCTCATACCCGCCTTCATGTATCTCACCTAAATCCTCCTCTTCTCATCATCCCCCTTTGAAACCCACACCCATCCACCTTCCCTCTCTACTCACCTACTCTCCCAACCCCTTCATCCCATACACCCTCTCTACCTCTCTTCTACATCCTGCCCTAGCCCACCACATCCTCCCTTCCCCTCTGCTCCATCTCCCCCAATCACCTCCTCTCCTCCTCTCCATCTCCCCTTTCATACCGCCTCACCCTTCCCCTTTCCTTCTTCCTCCTATAATCCATGCCCACCACTCCCACTCCCCAACCTCTCTACCCTTCACCTATTCTCACCTCGCCCCCTTTTTCCCTCTCACCCCACCCTCTCATGCCCACCTCTCCTAGTCTCACTTATCTACCTCTCTTCTCGCCCACAAATTAACTAGTGAAGGCATCCTTTTCCTCTAACTATAAATATAGGTACCACTATCACTTGGAAGTCATAACCTACCTACTAATGGCATTCTCGATCCTCTTCATCTGGGTATTTCCCCTCGCCACTCTTGCTTGTATTCTTTATTTTTCCCTTCGGACCATCACTCATAGACTCTCTGAGATGGGATAATAGAACAAATTTCACAAGCTCAAGAACAAAGAGGGATAAAATTGAGATCCAAGATTGGCTTCCAAAGATCACATAAATATTCCCAAAACCATGAGAAGAAATAACAAGATACCAACCCCAAGAAGAAAGAAAAATATACTTCCTTGACTCTAATTTAGAACATAAAATAAATAAAGGAATCAATTCACCTCTATTCCATCTAAGTAAATCTCATGTGCATGGCTTAATCAATGATTAGTATAGTTTCCTACCTCATGTGTACAAACAATGGTATAGATAATTGTATTCATATATATCATTCAATAAAATATATTAATATGTACAAATAAATACTACAAAATGCAATCTGTCATTCAATAAAATATATTAACCTATACATCACTTGCCTTTACCTCTCTTTCACTATACTCTCATACCCACCTCACCTTGTCTCACCTATCTCCACCTCTTCTTTCCCCTCCCCATTTTCCACCCATATCCATTCACCTTCCCTCTCCCCTTACCTCCTCTCCCATTCCCTTCATCCCCTCCACCCCCCTCTCTCTCCCCCATATCAACTCCTCAACTCCTCAATAGGAACATGCATTCATTCCTAAGAACACATGTGCATTATTAAGCATGTGTGTGTTTCGTGAGGAACCAACCCATTATTATATTTTTTCTCAATTATAATCTTTCTTCTTGAGTTCCATGCTCAGTTATGAGATTTTTCAATCTATTATGATATTTTTAATAAATTATTAAATAATTTCTATTTCATAATTATGAAATTGTGTTTCTAAATTATGTAATTTCACCGAGAACATCTAATAACATCCTTGCAAGTCCTATGGTGGTAAATACAAGTATAACAAGATCCATTTGGGAAATCAACTCACCTCACATGTATAACCTTACTCCTACTAATACTTCATTAAATATTAAATTAATATTTGGAAGTAGGTAAAAAAGTAAGTTGCATTATTTAAAACCAAGTGATTGTTTGTGAGCCAAAGTGTGTTGGTGACTAGGACTTGTCATAGGGTTGGAAGCTCACCCTATCCTCTCCCTTAAAGTTGAATGGTAATGAAAAAATGTATGAGGGGGTGTCTCTACCACAAGTGTAACTTCTAATGTCAGATCATGGAGTAAAATTAGCTTCTGCATAATGATCCCTTATCATATTTTCATTAATCGACTTTGAAAGGAAAGATCTTCATAGTAATTATTCCTCCATCATGCAAACATTAACTACCTTCATAAGTATCATCAATGCCTTACATTACTATGTTGTGAGTGTGAAAACTAATGGCCTTGATCAACATCATTAATACCTTCCTTTACTATTTGTGTTGTGCATGATGCATGAACCATGAATAAGTCTCACAGGGGTCAAGCTCAACCATTTCATTTTCTTATGTTTTGGAATTTCATGGTAATTTTGTGTGATTGTAATAACTAGACGTTATTCCCACCTAATTATAATATCAAGTTTAGCGATATGATACTATAGGGATGTACTGGAAGTACATCATCATGGTACATTATTATTTTTTTCTTCTATGGTGGTGTTTGAGAGGTAAATAAATGATATCCATATATGTGAGAAGCATTAGGAGAATTTTGAGGTAAAATTGACCCAAATAAAATGTACTATCAAAATCAAATTTAAAAGAACCAATATGATTTAACATAATGATGTCAACCACAAGGGTAAATATTTTTGGAGGGAAAGGAAGAAAACTACGTTCTTTAATCATACTTTTCACTTATCTCCTTATAGGTTTACTTAAATTTCAAGTCTATGAACTTGTTGGATTGTAGCATTACCTAGCTTAACTAAGGAACATTACTACACGAAATATGCTTAAAAATCGAATTTTTTTTGCTAATTCATTTTCTTGTAGCTTACCAGCCACAATTTATACACATAATTAATTGTATTATGGTACCCATAATTAAATGCATATAAAACATCCTAAATGAACATGAATGCAGTTAACAAGTCATTTACAATAACACATAAAACCATTCTCATTCACAGAGTAAAATGCATGGCCATAAGACTCATAAGAAAACTCAAATAATAGATAAACACTTATTTGTTAAAATAAAGTTTGTGCAACTAATTGTTTGGGAAAGATGTTCCACCCAACCATATAATTGTTGTTTCAAATCTCAGCAACAAGCCACCTAATATGGGGATAGGAATACAAAAAATTAAGGTTGCCTCTCATAGTCCACTCATAGCTTAATAATCCACAACCCACTAGTATTCTCCTACGACTATCCCAAATTTCCTCTAGCTCTCTTCCTATCGACCTGTCCAACCCAAGGAATATACCCCTTCACTGCTCTCAATTGATCAAGAGTCTCAGTCATTTATCAAGGCCTCTCTATCACAAGAAACCAATAATCTCTATGCTAGAAATTCAACGAAACTCACTCCCAAGAAAAAATACCACGAAAAAAATAGAAAACACTTGTTGTTACAATGCAACTAACACAAGAGTTCAGTCTTCATTCCTGACAAACTGTTCCTTCATTTTTCAACTCCAACATGCTCCAACATGCCCCATGATTCACCCAACCTTCCTTCTCTATCAATGGTTCTCCTTTTCGTGGTATTTTCTTATTTTTCATGCCAACACTGAATGTAAAAAACTGCCTATTCTTCCCATACAAATTTTCTCTATTTTCCCAAGATAATTAACTTCTCACTATTCCCAATGTTCATTGTACTTCATGCACATTCTCTCTAATAACTATGGGTTGTGACTCTCACACCCACCTTGTGATAGGTATTCAATGATTAGGTTCCCATACACTCAAACAGAAAATAGATGTTTGAACCAAAAGATAATAGAATTCAGAAATATGGATTTGGCTCAATACCGATAAACCATTTCCCCATTAGGCCCTTCTTATAAACTACCTAGGAATTCCCTTTCTTATATTCACTGCAGTTGGTATCACATTTTTTTTAATTTAAAAACATAAAATATTTTTTTCATATTACATCGCCTGGCCATAGCCAGACTCATATCTACATTATGCATTAATTAAACTGGGGATTATAATAAGGATTTTTCAACCCCCCTCCCATACAATTGGGCACCATCCTTGGTGCGCAACACCATGCCAAAAAACATATACAAATTTACATAATAATATTAAGAAAATAAAATTCTGAAATTTGTTCACTTCCCAAGAACGGTTCCAACCATAATCTCTCATTCTTCTCAAACTTTTGACCCAATAAATGTGACCCCTTCAATTATCTCAATCCATCGGGATACACCATTATTTTATTAGGTCTACTAGCACATGCAACCTAGAATTTTGAGATGTGGTTCCAGAAATTTAACTACCCAAAAATGGAGTCTTGCATTTTCAGCTTCTATTTTCTTCAAAATTGACAAAAAAATGTAGGTATTCCTATTGCATAGTTTCTTCTCGCTCCCATGTTTCATCTTTAGGATTGTAGCAGGTCAAATGAACCTTTACAATCCCTATGGAGTTTTTCTTGAGCACTTTGACTTTTCGATACAAGATGCATACTAGATCCACCTGAAAATCTCTTTTGTTTTCCACCTGGATCAGAGTCCAATCAATTATATGGATAGGGTAAGGCAGATATTTATTTAATAATGATAATGAAAAATGTTATGCACTCTCATGGATGCATACAATGTTATCATGTATGCAATTCACCTTGTTTTCTCTAAGAATTCAAAAGGCCCACAATATCCTGCTACCAACTTTGGGAAACAACCAACCTTATTAAAATTATTTTCACTTTCACTTTTACAAAAACATGTTCTCCAACTTTAAAATCTCTACAAACTTTGTTCTTGTATGCATAACTTTTTTGTCTGTCCTGGGTAGCCTTTAAATTCTTTCATATCTTTTCCATCTTCTCTTCCATTTCCCTTCAGAAATATGGCCCAATGATAGCTCTATATATTGGGATATACTGACTCACTTGTGTGTTACATTCTCTTCCATACAATGCTTCAAACAAGATCATTTTTAATGTGGCTTGGTACCCATTTTTGTAAGAAAAATATACTAAGTGAATGTATTCTTCCCACTTTGATGGCACATCCATCACATACATTCTGATATTGTCTTCAATTATTCTGTTAGTATTCTATGCTATCCCATATGACTCTGGGTGATACATTTTACTAAGGTTTAAATATCTCCCAAAGCCTTTGAATAACCCTTTCCCAAAATTTGATGTAAATATTGTATCTTTGTCTGAAACAGTTTCTTTAGGGACTCCATGAAGCCTGGAAACTTCCTTCATGTAAATATATACAATATTTTCTACCTTGTGTGTTGCATTTACATGAATAAAATGCACTACCTTAGTAAATGTTTCCACCACCACCATGATGGAATCATGTTGCTTCATTGTTTTAGGCATCTTTGTAATGAAATCGATTGTAACCACTTCCCATTTCCACTCAATAATGGGCAATAGTTGTAGCAGCCCCCGTGGATGTCGATTCTATGTCTTTAATTTTTGGCACTCTATACACTTGGATATGTAATTATACACTTATTTCTTCATTCTTGGCCAAAAGTATTGGATTCTTATAGTTGCAATTGTCTTTTGATATCCTGGGTGCCCAACATTTGGCACATTGTGCATTTCCATCAACACTATATTTTGTATATCTCTTGAATTTGACACATGTATTTTTCCTTTGTACATGAGGATTCAATAATATTTCAACTTATAATAATTAAATTTATATTGTAAATTTCCTTAATGTAATGTTTCTTTTATTTATAAATATAGTAATTTGAATTTTTTGCCTCTAAAATTTTGTCTTTTAAATATGTGCTAAACTTGGTTATGGATCAAATATTTTTTCATGAGCTATTATGATGACAGCATCAGCCACTTGATTTTCTCGGCCTTTGATATGATTAATTTCAAAGTCATATTCACTTAGAAATTCCAGCCACATTGTTTGTCTAACATTTAATGTTGGTTTAAAAAGAAATACTTCAGACCAAAATGATTTTTTCTTAACTCAAATCTTTGACCCATGAGGTAATGTCTATAGTTTTTTATTCCATGTACAATGGATACTAATTCTAATTCATGTGTAGTGTTGGTTTTTCTCTCTTATTGGGCTAAACCAGGTTCAGATCTCAACAGGTTTCCAACAAAAGCCTCAAAAACTATCTTCCCTCCTAGTAAACCATAACGAAGCACTACACATAGGGTGCACCACGCAGTCTCACCCACGATAGATTTTATGGGAGAGTGTAATGCTCAAGGGTTTTCAGTATAGGAATGAGTGGGGATCTAGGATTGTGTTCTTTCTTTCTTATGCATTATCCTTGTTAGTTATTCAAGTACTTCGATGATTTGTTCATCTTTTAAACCTATGTATGCATACTGATATTTCTAGTTTAACGTTTCATTCATAATACATTGATCTAAAAAATGTAAGAATTCATCAACAATTACACATAACACAAAGTTTATCATGGTTCACCCCCTCCCGGGGCTACGTCCAGAAATATTTGGCTTGTCTGCTCTTTTATTTAATATGCTGCAAAATCTTGTGTTGTGTGCATTACATCTTCAGTAATACAATCAAGGTGAGGGACATAACCCTCTGTGAAGCATACTATATCACACAAGACTCCTCAGCCTATGACCTAATCCTCAAAGAATACCTTATTCGACTCTTCTACAAGACTTATTAGAATAAAAAATCCACAAAATCGCAATAATTAGTCATATTTTCCTCTCCTCCCATCAATTGTTCCCGTCCTAAACCTCCTAGGTCCTTATTTATACTACTCTATGGATTATGGCCATCAAAATCTTGTTCAAAAAACCTAACCCTGTCATGGTTAGGATTTTTTCCCTATGCGCCATGTTGTTTTTCCTTCTTTTTTTGCATGCTTCTTTCTTGCCACTTGTTGCTTGCACTCCAAAATTAGGTCATTTGTTTCCGAAGTTGGGTCTTTCCCCAAAATACATCCTTCTCCAAAAACAGGCCTATGCCCAACATAGAATTCCTTCTCAAAATAGGCATGCGCCCAACCTGTAGCATAGTTCATTTCATATTATTTTAGTTTTCTAGAGTCATAGCACACCACATGATATTTTTAACTAAGAACTCCATCGAGCCCTTCCTTTCACATATCGATGCACAATAAAAAATCTTCATATGGTATGAAATATTTAATATTGTTGTACTTGTCAAAATATCTTTCAATTGCTAAAAACTTTCTTGACATTTGGGAGTCCATTTACATTTCACTCCCTTCTTTTGCAAAAAAGTGATTGGGCTTGCAATATTTGAAAAATCTTTTATGAATCTTTGGTAATGAACAACAAGACCCCTAAAATTTATAATCTCTATAATGTTTCTCTATGTTGGCCATCCCTTAATGGCCTATATTTTCTTGGGATCAACTTCAATCCCATTTGATAAAATAATACGCCCCAAGTAGTGAATCTTCTTTTGATAAAAGATAAAATTACTTAGTTTTGCATACAGTTTATGCTCTCTCAAAACTTGCAGCTCCATTCTAAAATGTTACTCATGCTCTTCTTTTGTCCTTGATCAAATGATAATATCATTTAAGAAAACAATCAAAAACTTTTCCATATACTCCCTAAAAAGTCCATTCATTAGACACATGAAAATTGTTGGGGCATTTGATAGCCCAAACAACACTATTGTAAATTCATAATGTCCACATCGTTTCCAAAATGTTGTCTCATTGATGTACTATTTTTTTATCCTCACTTGATGATTACCCAATCTCAAGTCAATCTTGTAAAATATTCTTGGACCTTTTAGTTGATAAAATAAATCATCTATCCTTGGAAAAAAATATTTTTTTCTTTATGGTGATCTTTTTCACTTGTCTAAAATCAATACATAGCCTTGAGTTTCCATCCTTATTCTTCAAAAGAAAAACTGGGGCTCTTCAAGATGCATCTACAAATTTTTCAATTCTGGTGTGCCCATTCTATAAGGTGTCTTGGACACTTGAGAAACTCCTTCCACCAAATCAATAGAGAAATAGATATTTCTCTTTGGATGAAACCCTCATATTTCTCCAAAAACATCGTCAAAGTCCCTCAAGACCAGATGGTATTCAATATGTTCCAGTTTATCTCTATCTATCTCTTCCATATGGGTTGCAAAAATTTGAAATCCTTTTCTAAAATTATTTTTTAGGTGCATGGATGAAATTTCTCTAATTTATACAAATCTCGAAATGCCTTGAATATTTCCTTGTTTCCCATCCTCGTCAAGGATATTTATGGTATTGTTGTAACAGTCTAGGATAGCATGGTGTTTTTCCAACCAATCCATGCCAATTAGAAATCCATATTAACCCAATGGTGTGATCTTCATATCCACCTTTGTGTTGAGTCGATTCATGTCTATTGGACAATCTTTAACCAACTCATTTATATTTCTCTTAGTTGTGGTGTCTAATGGAAATAACCAATATTAATTATGCTTACTCCTTTGGAAGTGAAAAATTTCAATAATGTTAGAGTTTATATAACTATATCTAGCTCCAGAATCAATTAAAATTGTTATGGGATGGATATCAATCCTACCTTCCACTTCAATAATGGGGGATTGATACTCTGTGTTTTTTTTTTCTTTCTTAAGTTGATCCCACCACCTATATTCCTTTCCTTACAAGTGGTAGGTTGCAATTCTTGTCTCTAGCCTGGATGGATAATGATGTAGCTATAAATATTTCTTCATTTCCAACAACTAGGCCTCAGCGTCTTTTCCCTTCATATGCTCAACATCAAAATTAGGTAGCTTGATTTTCTTGAGTTCACCTTGCAATATGTCTCCCTCATGCCTTGTCCTCTATCTCCTCGTAGGGGAAGCACTTGGGCTGCTTCGTGGCCTTGAACTTGAATGAGATATCCTAGTGGATTGCTATAGGGAATGATGATTCCTATTCATGCTCCTTGATTTCCTGTAATTCTCATTCTCATGCCTTATTTTATGGGTTCTGGATGTTGTCACATGTCTAGCACTATCTTCTTACTTCATTCCAGAGTATTTATTGGATTACCTTTGCAACATGTTCAAGCTCTGAAGTATGTCTTTCTAAGCCTTCATAATATTCTCATTATCATCCCTATAACTCTACACTTCTATATGAAGGATTCTCATAGTCACAGGTTCCTTCTTATCTCTTTTTCAATTAGACTATGCCTCAACATTTCCCATGTTGACATGTAATCATCTGAATTCATCTTCATGGATATAGGACCCTTGGGCATATTCCATGGTTGTGGTTCTCATACAAGAACCATAATTCCTCTATGTACCTCTAATTACACAAGAAAATGTGCATGCAAATAATCTTTTTGTTATAAAAAAAATATACACAATTCTAGAAAAGAATGCATACATGTTTCTTCCCTTTAATTCCACGAGTGATCTTCTTCTGGGTTCACTGTAAACCTTGCCACCGAGATCAATTTTCTATGTTGATAGATGGATGATCTCATACAAGAGATTTCCAATGACTTCTTTCTTTCTAAATTATGATCCCTAAGAAAAAAATTATAGTCATCTTAATACTACTAATTTAACCCTTTTTGTGCACTTTTCTTCTAGGTGCAAATTATCCTAGACACCAACTTTTATCATTTGTAGTAGTAAATCTGTTAAGAACTAGGGAAAATTTTGTATGAGACATACATAGTATAGATGATAGGGAATTCATAAAAACTCTTATATTATCAATATGATGATCCAATAAAAAACTGTTGAAATATAAAATGACATATTTGTCCTTTTTCACCTGTTTTCCCAAACTTCAAATTTTTAGCCAAACTAGTTATATCCCAAACTATGGACTTATGGAAAGTTTTCACTAAACCAAAATTGTCTGGATTGATGAATACATAAAATTTTGATTAAATAAATTTTTCCAGTGTTTCCATCTGGGGACCCTTCCCCCCCTCCAAAATTCCCAAAAATCCCCAAAAAGTGTCCCAAAATAGTGGATTTTTCCCTATTTCAACATCTCCATTCCAAACCCATTAGTATTTATTAGATTCCTTCATGGGTTATTTTTGTGTCTTCTTTCTAGAATCTCTTCAAGAATTTTAGCATAATCCAGATCTTTGTCAATGATATGGACTCACATCTTTAAAACCCATTATTTTCCAATTTCTAACAAATCCAAGAGGAAATGAGGAATGGACCTCTCTAGAAATTTTGTATATCTCCTCACCATAGATAAAATATATAAGTTTCATATCAATCCTACTTAATCTACTCCATTTATGGAAAAAATCAGATTTTGACTCCAAACTTGGGGTTTTTTTAGACTATGGGACAAATTTACCTACGTGGCATATTTGTTGTCGTGGTTGTTGATATGGCATTTTTGGGTATACATGGGACTCTGAGGTGATGCCATGTCATCCCCTTGGCTTCTGTGTCCTTCCACGTCAATCTTTACCTCCCTCATCTTCTTCATTTTACCTATATTTAATAATTAAATTATGTTTTGGGCCCCACTGTACATGGATGCCCACCTGAGACCTTTTTTACCATAGATGAGATAAGGGTCTGAGCTATTTTTTCATACTTCGATGTGGATCCCATTCATTAGCTATAGGGATGGGTGGGTCCCATTCTGCACCCTTTTCCTTCTGTGCACACAACATGCATACCCACAGATACAATGACCAAGATCAATGAATGATCAACGAGTCTTGACAATTTTGCATCGTCGACTTGCATGAGGGTTAACAACCCTCTATGATGCAATGGTGGTTTCTTCCCACGCATAGTGACGTTTTTCCATTGGGCTGATTTCGCCAAATTGCTCTTGGAAAATCTCCTCAAGTTGTCATGTGATACCGCTTATGGTATCACTCAATACCATCCTTCATATGTGGTACCCTCGTTAGCCCTGGGCCCACCATCGTGCACTACTGACTCTACCATCGTGGCCTACAAACCCACCATTGTGTACCTTCCATCTCCCAGATCTAAGAGTGGAGATGATTTGAATATTGAAAACTATTGTTTGTTTCTCATGGTGTCAGGAGGCTAACAACACCTCATGATATGATTCTGGTTTTTCCCAATGATACATGGTAGCCTCTTATTCATTTCTCATTGCTAAGAGATTCCTCGAAAACCACTTATGGTTTTAATAAACCCACTCGTAGTTGGGCCACCATGGCTTGACACCTTGCCATAAAACCTACCATTGTTCCTTGGACTACCATCATGGTATTCCACATCACCACCACATCATTGTGACATGGCATCCATGTCATTGATCATGTCATGTACGGAAAGATACTTAAATTTTACCAAATTTTGAATTTTTCCATAATTGCATAATTTTGAATTTTTCCATAATTGCATAATTTTCAATTTTCACATAGGCCACCATGGAATCTATGAAATTAATCTTTCTATGGCCAATTTCCACCTTGTGCATTTCAATTCAATTATTTCACCATAAATTCGACTGTTCTATGTCATTTCCTCAACAAATTCCATGTAAGAAATTGGGAATTTTTCCCAATTTCACCCCATTTCATTCAAGCTTCTCTATATTTTTAGACCAATTAAAGGCCCAAAAACACTCATTCATACGTTAAAATTGCATATTTTAACCCGCTAAGCTCAATTTACTCGTGAATTCCTCTTGAATATTTCCCCAATTTCACTCGAGTAATATGACAAATAAAATTGCAAGCATTACATGAGATTTATTTCTGCAATTTCAATTTCTACATGTTGATTTTGACCCATGCAAGCTCAATGTTTGAACCCAAAGCCTCGATCACATTCTATAATTTTTCCCGTCTTAACTAAGGAACATTACTATGTGAAATACACATAAAAATTGAAAATTTTCTGCTAATTCATTTTCCAGAGTTTTAATTCTGCAATTTCAGTTTCTACATGCTAATTGTAGACCATGCATGCTTAGTGTTTGAAACCAAAGCTCTGATGCCATTCTACAATGTTTCTTATCTTAACTAAGGAATATTACTACGTGGAATACACATAAAAATTGAAAATTTTCTGCTAATTCATTTTCCTGAGCTTTAATTATGCAATTTCAGTTTCTACATGTTGAGTCAGGCCCATGCAGGCTCATCATTTGAACCCAAAGCTATGATGAAATTCTATAATGTTCATGATCTTAACTAAGGGACATTACTACATGGGATACACATAAAAAAAAAATCTACTAATTAAGTTTCCTGTATCTTATCAACCACGATCTATACACATAATTAATTGGATTATGATTCCCATAGTTAAATAAATATACAACATCATAAATGAACATGAATGAAGTCAATAACTCATTTAAAATATCACATAAACTGGAAATACATGAGAAAAATTGTTTCCTACGCAAAGTGAGATAAACTAGAAATATCTGAAAAAATGTGTTTCTTTTCAAGAAACATTTTTTTTCATGTATTTTCAGTTTATCTTATTATGGGTCTATCAAACATATGTAGGTTGGGTACTAGTTGGATGTGTAATTTAATTATGCATCCAACGAGTTTATACATGATCTGCCAAAGAAGGTGATCTACAGGAGAAGGTGACCACGCAAGCCATATCCCAACTTCTGACCAAAAACTCCTCAAGGGCGCAAATCTTAACAGGGGTGCACCATTGGTTTGGGTGACCAAGCAATGGGGATCCAAACTGGGATGACCTTAGAGTGCCCAAGAGGCTTTGGATATCTCATAGTGACCTCTGAGGATTAGTGGGAGAAGCACAATGCAACCATGGAAGAGGATGCACTCACTTCATTCCATCAAAGGAGAACCCAGTAAGGGCGCAAACTCCAACTGGAGTGCCCTCCCTTTTGCCTCACAAAAATTGAAGGAAATGATTTTCTCCCTGATAGAGTTTATATATAATGGGATAAGATTTCTCTAAGAGGTGGAATCATGGAAAACAGATTCACCATGACGTATTCATGAAGAAACGCACACTGGTTATTCTTCAAAAAACCTAAAAATGAAATTGTCGTGAATGTAAAATGAAAACTCGGAAAATAAAACAAACGAGACACACATTTTCAAAAAAAAGGTAAGAATGCTTTATTTGAGTCCCGGTTCACCTTATATACTGAGGGAACCATTTATTTTACATATATTTAATTCATCATCAAAAGGTGGAGATGTGTTGTGCCTAGGTAATTGACTTGTGCGCCCTAGGTGGGTGTTCCCCTAGGTGGCCTCCTTGGCCCAATTCCTCCTTGTTTAGATCTGGAAGTGTCATGCCTTCCATGAGAAGATGAGGAAAATTGTTGTGAAATACATCAGTTGTGATCCACTTTGCCTAAGCTGGAGTTTGGCCTTGGCGTTCTATGAGATATGAAGTGTAAGTATGGTGACTTGTAAAGTGACTCTAAGTGTCCAGTATAGTGTCTTTGGCCAATGGGAGTTGGAAATTGGGAATGTTGTCCACTGGATGAGTGATGGTGACTAGTTCTTCCAAGAGGGAAGACTCAAGCAACTTTAAGTGATTTACATTAATGACATTGAAGATTCCCAGTTGTGGTGGCAAATCCAACCTATACGCATTTTCTCCAATCTTGTCGAGTATTGTATATGGACCATATCTTATCGGGAGAAGCTTGTGATGGTGGGATTTGAAGCACTTCTTATCCAAGTGTAACCAGACTTGATCCCCTAGTTGAAAGGACATGAAGGTTCTTTGTTTTTTATGGCACTGCTTGGCATGATCTTGGGCTTCTTTGAGGTTTTTTGTTATGACATTGTGCCATTGTGCAATTTGTTGGAGAAATCATTGAGCTGAAAGTTGTTCCTACTGTTGATGGAAGGTACCTTGAGGAGCCCAAGTGAGTGGGAGCTCGGTTGGAGATGCTGGCTAGAAGCCCAAGAAGACTTCAAAAGGCGAAAATCCTATAGAAGAATGTGTTTCCTTGTTGTAGCTATGTTGTAGAATGAGCAATTACTTGTCCCATTATTTGTTGCGCCCAAAGTGATTTCGGAGAGAATGAACCAAGACTCTGTTGACAAACTTAGTTTGGCCATCCGTTTGAGGATGGAATGTAATAGAAAATTTGAGATGGCGCCCCAATAGAGCCCATATGGTCTTCCAAAATGTCCCGAGGAAGCGAGAATATGTGTTTGAGATGATAGTGTTTGGGAGGCCAAAATGGGGCTAGACATGTCAGAAGTATAGTTTCGTTGTTTGCGATGATGTAGTATTCTTTGTGCATGGGATGAAAAGTGCCATTTTGTTGAAGCGAAATACCACTACCTAGATTGCATCATGTTACTTTTGGGTTGTTGGAGGTCCATTGATATTGACTCCCAAGGCCGAGAAGGAAGTGGCAGTGGTTGATACAACCCATGCTTCCTATTGGATGGCTTGGATTGTGAACATAATGCACAAGCTCTAATACAATTTTGAACTTGAGGCTGCTTGGAAGGCCAATAAAAATGGCATTGCAGATGTTGGATGGTCTTTGTGGTCCTGAAATGGTCCCCATAGGTTGAATCATGCGCCTCCTTGATGAGAAAGAGGTCATCTTCTGAGTGTGGAACACATAGAAAATTCAACTTATATAGCCACCCATCCCGAATAGTGTATTCTAGGAAGGGGGTTTCATTGATCACTGTGGGACTTTGCAAAGCTTCCCAAATCTCTCGAAAGTCGGGTTCAGTAGCATATTGATATTTCCATGTGTCATAAGTAGCACAACGCACTTCTAGAATGGAATGAACTAGAGTGGGAGGTCGAGTTATCAAATCATCCATATTATTAGAAGTGCCTTTCTTATATCTGATGAATAAGTGAAATTGTTGAATGTAGGATGCCCATTTAAGGTGCCTTTGTTCCTGAATATTCGATTGATATTTTATGAAAATCAAAGGGTGGTTGTCTGTATGCAGAATGGTTTCTTTACCCAACAAATAATGCCTCCGTTGTTTGAGCGCTTGAACCAGACTATAAAATTCCTTGTCATAGGTACTATAATTTTTCTTTGCCTCAGACAAGGTTTCAAAGTGGTAAGTAATGGGGTGTCCTCCATGTTTAAGTATGGCACCAATAACATATTGTGAGGCATTAGAATAAATATCAAAGGGTTGGGAGAGGTCCGATATATGTAAAACAAGGGATGAGCAAAGGGCATCTTTGAGCTGAAAAAAGTGACTAGTTTCTTCTTTAGTCCGGATGAATGTAGAAGAAGTATTTGAGAGCTAATGGAACGGTCGAGCAATATGTGAAAAACAGTGAATGAAATTATGATAGAAATTGATGCCACCCAGAAATATTTTCAACTCCTTAGCTGAAGAAGGTAGAGGCCATTGCTTCAATTCTTGGATGTGGGCTAGATTTGGTTGAATACCCTCTAAGATGACCACAAAGCCGAGATAGGGAACTGAAGTCTGACCAAAATATGATTTCTTCTCTTTGACTTGCAACCTGTGTTCTTGGAGAATTTGGAGAACTTGTCGGACATGTTGCATGTCAATGTCCCATGTCCAACTGAAGATGAGAATGCCATCTAAGTAGATGACCACAAATCGACCCAAATGTGCTCTAAATATGTCATTGATGAGCCTCATGAAAGTGGTTGGGGCATTGGTGAGGCTGAAAGGAATGACTTTCCACTCAAAAAGACCAAGTTTGGTCTTGAATGTTGTTTTCCAAACATCATATAGTTTCATTCGAGATTGATGGTAGCTGGATGTCGAATCCAATTTAGTAAATCACTTATCTCCTTGGAGGGTGTCGAGTAGTTCCACAATCTGGGGCAGGGGGTAACGGTTGTTTATTATGGCTTTGTTCAAGGATCAGTAATCAGTGACAAGGCACATTTATGAGGTATCTCATTTAGGGATGACAAATGCGACAGAAGCACAGGGAGAAGATGAAGGTTGGATGTGGCCAGAGTTGATGAGGTCAGTCAGTTGTCTTTCTATTTCATCTGTTTTTGTTGGGGCCAACTGGTAAGTAAGGGCTTTAGGTAAAGAAGATCCAGGAATGAGAGGAATGTAATGGTCAATGTGTTGGGAGGGGGGGACTCCCTTCGGAGGTTGAAATACCTCTGCAAACTCATGGAGGAGGGGAGACATTGTTTCAATAACATGGTGCATGGTATTGTTTGGTGTTATTGGGTGCACCAAACAGAGAGAGACAAATTGGTTTAAGTGTACATGCAGGATATTTTCTTTGGTAGAAGGGGATTTGGGTTTTGTTGTAGTTAAGATATAAGTGTGCCCTTCTTTGGTAATTTTGTATTGGCAGGATTTGGCTAGATAGATAGCATTTATTTGGGTTTGTTATGGGATACCGAGCAGCAAATCTACACAATCCAAGGGGGAGACATCATAGAGGACAATATCTTTGAATTGGCCTATGGTGAAAGTGACTAGACAATGCTTAGAAACTAAGAGGCGAGGGCCATCCTTCTGGACCCATCTGAGTTGATAGGGTTGCGGATGTGGAGTAGTAACAAGATTAAGGCGGTTGATAAGGTCTTCAAACACCAAATGTTCATAGCTTCCATTGTCCATAATCGGTAAAGCCAAGGCATTTTTTATTTGGCAGTAATGGGTGAAGAGGTGTTGGTGTAGGGGCGAGACTCAAAAATACAAACTCTAGGAGAGAATTTCCTTTCTATAGCCAAAGATCTCTGAAATGTTTTGTTGAAAGTTGGATTTTGAAATAGCTCTACTTCTCTATGGAATATAATTAATAAACCAACCACAAATTTTAATATGAGTACCTCTTTCGGATATGGAACATGAAGTAAGAGGCACATCTTGAAGAATAATTCTATGTAGCCTTGCACTCCTTGGGAAGGGAGTTGTTGAAGTTGGTGCCATTTGATCCATAAGGATTGCACATACTCGGGTGGGTAGAAGAAATTTCTCAAAGCTTTGGAAAGTCGATCCCAGGTTTTGATGGGTTTGGAAGTAGAGGATTTTGGAGCATCCCCAATCTCTATCACAAATGTCTTCTTCTCTTGCTCTGTATCCCACCAAGTCTATGCCAGTCCTTCTAATTGCAAGGTAGCAATATGGAGCTTTATTTCCTTGGTAAGGCCTAGACATGTATTGAAATAGGTGGAGAGGATACGGATCCAAGAATCCACAATTTCTCCATTGGTTTGACCAACAAATTTGGGTAGTTGGATTCGAGTGTCCAACCGGAAGGAGTCTGGATTGTTTTGTTGTTACATTCTGATAAGCTCATTGAGGATGGAGGAAATATCTTGGATGGGATTTGATGTGTTGGAATATGAGTCGAATGCCAAAGGATATTTGTGTGGAGGCATTTTGAGGCCATCTAAAGAGCAAAGGTGCCCCTAGTTTGCAATGTTGAACAGAGGATGCAAAACCCTGAAGCAATAGAGCTTGAATTGAGCTAGAGGGAGAGATCTGTATTGTTTTAGATATTTCAAACTCCTCTCTGTGGAAATGGGGATGTGGGTGCCCTTGGGGCTTATGATATCTACTGATCTTCTTGCATAAAAATGGAAACCCTGGAATGGGCAAAATCTGAACTATTCCATGAAAACCCCAAAACAATTTGTCTCAATGTTCAAGATCGGAAGATTTTCCATGGATCTTGAGGCTCTGATACCAATTGATATGCCCAAGAAGGAAATCTACAAGAGAAGGTTACCACACAATCCATATCCCAGGTTCGGACCAAAAACTCCTCAGGAGCACAAATCTGAATAGGGGTGCACCATTGGTTTGGGTGACCAAGTAATGGGGATAAAAACCAGGATGCTTCGAGAGTGGAAAAGAGGCTTTGGATATCTCAGAGTGGCCTCCGAGGATAAATGGGAGAAGCACATTTCAGCCATGGAAGAGGGTGCACTCACTTCATCCCAACAATGGAGAAACCAGTAAGGGCGCAAACCCCAATTTGTGCGCCCTCCCTTCTACCTCGAAAAAATTGAAGGAAACGATCTACTCCCTGAGAGAGTGGCTAGCTAATGTGATAAGATTTCTCTCAGAGGTGGAAGCATGGAAAACATAGTCACCAAGAGGAAGCCATGAAGAAAGGCGCACCGGTTATTCTTCATAAACCCTAAAAATGAAATTGTCGTGAATGTAAAATCCAAACTCATAAAATAAAACAAACGAGACACATAGCTTCAGAAGAAAAGGTAAGAATGCTTTATTTGAGTCCCGGTTCACCTTATATACTGAGGGAACCATTTGTTTTACATATATTTAATTCATCATCAAAAGGTGAAGATGTGTTGCGCCTAGGTGACTGACTTGTGCATCCCAGGTGGGTGTTCCCCTAGGTGGCCTCCTTGGCCCACTACACTTGAAATTTGAGTAAACCTATAAGGCGATAATTAGAAAATATGATAAAAAAAAATAGTTTTTTTTCTTTCCCTTTGAAATTTGATAACTCTTATTTTATCATTTTCCATAGGATGCCCGTTTTGGACCTCAAATTTCCCCTAATGGAACTAGTGAAGAATCAAGCCAATGTAGCATCATTGTCTCTAGCCTAGGAAAATTTTAAGAAAACAAATTGAAGCAAGGAGCACCAAGGGAAATAAGGCCATACACAAGTACCCTCGAAGATGGAAATCATATCCTCTCCATTCAAGAGTGGAAAAAGGATTCCCATGCTACCATATATATGATGTGGATGAATCATATAGAAATGTCAGTTTCCTTTTATGTAATGGAATCTATGTTGGCTCACATATTAAAACATGTCAATTTTCCCCCTACTTGTCTTGCTTCCTTTGAACTATCAAGTGACCCCTCTTTGATGCAGGAGCATCGCCCACGTCAAGCAAGCCAGCATGAAAGCAGGAGACAGTTGGACGAGCCATCATAGTTTCTTTTTGAAATCACCTTGAGATTCTTGCGCAAACATTAATGTGAGGATTTAATGAAGCACACTTTGTATATTGTAATGGACCTTGAGCGGATAGCTCTCGTCCTTAGGTAGATGAGGTGTTTAATAGATTTAATGCTGGTAGATAGGATTTTAATTCTAGATTTGATAGCGTAGAGCTGGAGAGGGAAAACGGATTATAGACACTCTCCTTTGTATCATTGTATTATTATCAAGCATTCAGAAGAAAAGAGCAAGAAAAGAAGTGTATGAAGAACACCCATGTACAGATATTGAATTAATAGGAGAAAGCTTTGATTCAATTCTATGGTTGTGTTATTCTCTATGTATGTATGATATTCTGCTCATGAATGTTTTCTTCTTGTCATACATTTTCTTTTATATGCTGTGTATATGATTTCATGGTTGAATTGAAGTCTGTGAGAACAAGGAGTTAGTTTCAATTGTTTCTCTATCTTGAACCAGAGAATTAATGCAAGGAGTGCAGTTGAATCGTCCGCAAGGAGTGCATTGACAGAAGGGTTCAGATAGAGGTATCTTTTGTTCTAAGTTCTTAGAAGTGCAGATTGGGCACCGGAGACGTGCAAGGCATGCACAGGCTAGATGAAGTCTCAAAGTTGCGATTCTGAGCAAAGGGATTGAAAGATTTCTGCTGCAGGAGTGCGTAGGATCGAAAGCTTCAACACTTAATCGTGTTTGAAGATTTTTCGCAAGGATTGCATGCAAGGAGTTTCCAGAAGGGACTCAAAAGCTGTGAGAAAAGCTCAGGAGGAATAGGCCTTCAAAGTTGTCAAGGGGCAGCGGAGAGAAGTTACAGAGCAGGTTGAAAAGAAGCGTCACAGGTTGGTGAACAAGTCTCGTGGAGAGACACTTCTTGCTCGTGGGTGGTGTAAGGAGAAGAGTGGACGGTCAGTATTCTCCCTGGAGAATCTACAAGTTTCGGTGAATCGTTGGATCTCTCGGAGTTACAGGGAGGTTACAACGCAAGCGAGGAGAAGTTCAAAGTTTAGAAGGGCAGGAGCTGTCGATCGAGATCACGAGGAGCATGGATCTACTTGTAGATCGGTTATCGGGCCATCGTGGGAAAGGAGCAGAAGGTTTGGCCGTGGAAGTCGCGAGAGTGTGAGAAGTGATATTCCGAAAACCACGTAAGTAGTGTGGACCATGGGAGATAGTGGAGGACAGGTGGCAGGAACCATCGGAGGTTCGACGTCTCGAGTATCGGTAGTCGATAGGGAGATTATTTGGCCACGGAAGTAGCGAATTCACGCGGTAGCGATATCTGGGGTATCAACACCTTGGCATCAGGAGTCGAGGTAGGAGTCGGTTGAGCTCACAAGTGGCGAAGTCACGAGGGAGTGAGGTTGCGAGTCTCGGCTTTATGAGACCTCGTGTATCGGAATTGGGAAAACCGAGCACTTGGTGTCGCGAGTGGCGAGATAGAGAAGTTTCGATAAGGGAAGAACAAAGTCAGCGTGGACTGGTGCATTAGGTCTCGGGGATTCGAGGACCCAAAGATAGATCGTGAACTCGCAAAGTCACGAGTTCTGACTTCTCGATAAGCCAAAGGAAGAGGAGTCGTGCGAAGTGAACTGTGGGTATTGAGAGGTCTCGATAAGGGATCGGAAGAACCTCAAAGTTCTTCAGGCCTAGGGAGAAGAAGGTCCTGGAGGAGGCGAACGTGCTCCGAGGAGTGTGGTTGCCGACATCAAGTGGTATCAGAGTGGGAAATTCTTTGCTTCTATAACAGAGAAGAGGATTACACCATGCCGCCCAGAAGAGAAAGATAGTCACCTGACCCAGAAGATAGGCAGGTGCGGAGAAGAGGTAGGCCAGCAGGAAATCCATAAATGGAGCGGCAGATGAGAGATCTCTGAGAAATACTTGAAGAGATGGAGACAGCTCACAGATGCGGAGTTGGTGTAGGGGATCTTAGTGATTCCTAGGTCGAAGAGAAAGCCAGACATGAAGAAGAGGTCACAGCAGAATATGCATCAACCGAGTGGTTGATCAAAGCCATCGCAAGGATGGGTGCGAAGGAGAAAATAGATATTCCAGTCTATGAGGGGAATATGGATGCAGAGGAGATACTAGCTTGGATTAGAGCTCTTGACACATACTTCGATTATGAAAATGTGGAAGAAGATAAGAAAGTCAAGCATGCAGTTACGCACTTGAAAGTACATGCAGCATTGTGGTGGGACGAGCTACAAGTTGATAGATGCTGCAAAGGTAAGAAAAAGATCAAAAGCTGGGATCGAATGATCGCAAAGATGAAGGGGAAATTCATCCCAAGAGACTACCAAATCACATTGTTCAGGAGAATGCAGAACCTAAGACACAAACTGATGATAGTGAAAGAATACACTGAGGAATTCTATCGACTGAACATCAGAGTAGGTCATCGGGAGAGCGATGATAAGAATGTTGCCAAATATCTGAATGGTCTAAGATATGACATTCAGGATGAATTAAGCATGGTTACCATCAGGACGGTAGAAGATGCTTATCAGATGGATCTGAAAGCCAAGGAGAAGCTGAGTCGTAAACAAGGTCAGCAAGGGAAAGGCAGAAGCCAGCCAAGAGGCAAGGCAGTCGCCCAAGATAAAATTCAGAAGCCCAAGGAGGAATGGAAGAAACCTCAGGGTAAATTTGAGAGAGGTGGAACCTCACAGCAGAGACAGCCATATGTTGAGCAGAGAATATAGCAAAATGATCAGCAAGGAGATTATGTTGATGCAAATACTTTTCCTCATACTAGAGGTCGAGGTCGAGGAAGAGGTGGAGTAATCACATGTTTTAGATGTGGTAAGAATGGGCACAAGTCATTCGAGTGTCTAGAGAAAAAAAAGGACATTGGAGAAGCTCACATCATCGAGGCGCAGAGACGGGATGATAAGGCTGAAGACATAGAAGGCGGAAGATCGCTTGGGATGCATAAAGTCCTTTTGACACTTGAGAAGGAGGTGGAAAGCTCAGTCTAAAGGACTAGACTTTTCATAACAGCTTGCGATACCAAGGACAGGGTATGCAAGGTTATCATGGACATCAGTAGCACAGATAATCTCGTTTCAACCGAGATGGTGGAAAAGATAGAGCTGAAGACAACTGATCACCCGAGCCCATACAGAGTTTCGTGGCTACAGAAGGGACATCAGGTGAGTGTCACCAATCAATGTTTGGTTGAATTCAAGATAGGAGAATATAATGATAATATTTTGTGTGATGTTATTCCCATGGACGTATGTCATTTATTGCTGGGTAGACCATGGAAATATGACAGAAATGTGATTCATGATGAGAGAATGAACACATATACCCTGGAGAGGAATGGGATGACATATAGGTTTCTTCCGATAAAGGATAAAGAGGTGAAGCCGGAAGTAGATAGCACAATACTTCTCATGAGTGGGAAGGAACTTCTTACAGAGGTTGAGAAGAATGAATATCCACAATTATTTGTTGTCAGAAAGCCGAGGATTGTTCTGACTAGCACAAGAGTGGATGATTTACCAGTTGAAGTTTAGGAACTGCTGGAAGAGTTCGCTGACATCATAGTGGACGAATTACCTCATTCGTTGCCACTGATGAGGAGTGTGAGTCATCACATAGACCTCATACCAGGGGCTATTTTTCCAAATAAAGCTGCATACAGGTTGACGCTGCAAGAAAATGAAGAGGTCAAGAGGAAGGTCCAAGATTTGATGGACAAAGGATTGGTCAGGGAAAGCTTGTGTCCATGTGTTGTTCCAACAGTGCTCAGTCCGAAGAAAGATGGGGGTAGGAGGATGTGCACCGACTCAAGGGAGATCAACAAAATAACCATTAGATACAGGTTTCGACTACCGAGAATGGATGATCTGATGGATTGCCTGAGCGGGGCAAAGTATTTTTCAAAGATAGATTTGAAAAGCGGATATCACTAGATTCGTATGAGGGAAGGCGATGAATGGAAGACAACCTTTAAGACCAACGAAGGGTTGTACGAATGGCTAGTCATGCCATTTGGCTTGACGAATGTGCCAAGTACTTTTATGAGGTTGATGAACGAAGTCCTGAGGGAGTTCATCGAAAAGTTCATCATTGTTTATTTGGATGATATACTGATTTACAGTAAATCAGAGGCTGAACACTTGAAGAATTTGGCCATTGTGATGAGGAAGTTACAATAGGAGAAGCTATTGATCAATATGAAGAAGTCCTCATTTATGCAGACACAACTCATTTACTTGGGTTTTGTTATTTCGGCTAATGAGTTGAGGATGGACCCGGATAAAGTGGAAGTGATCAAGAATTGACCATCACCGAGAAATCTGTTCGAGGTGAGAAGAATCCATGGTTTGTCTAGTTTCTACAGAAAGTTCATCAGGAATTTCAGTGGGATTAGCACAGCAATGATGGACACAGTGAAGAAGAGACATAAATTTTTTCATTGGACAGTAGAGGCTGAGAAGAGATTCAATCTGTTGAAGCGAAAGATCACAGAGCAATCTGTTTTGGCGTTGCCAGATTTTCAAAAGACATTTCAAGTGAAATGTGATGCTAATGGGTATGCCATAGGAGCGGTCTTGAGCCAGGAGGACAGACCAGTTTCATATTTCAGCGAGAAGCTGGATGAGGCGAAACTGAAATACTCCACATATGATAGGGGATTTTATGCTATCATACAGGCACTGAAGAAGTGGAGGCATTACTTGATCCCAAAAGAATTTGTATTGTACAGTGATAATCATGCATTACAGTTTGTGACTCAACAAGAGAAGTTGAATCAGAAACATGCAAAATGGGTAGAGTATATGTAGAATTTCACATTTGTGATTAAGCACATTTCAGGTACTGCTAACAAAGTGGCTGTTGCTTTAAGCAGGAAATGTTTGTCGCTGTAGGAGTTCCAAGTCAAAAATTTGGGCTTTGATAATCTCAGGGACATGTACGTAGGGGATGCAGATTTTGGAGAAGCGTACGGAGCAGCTGAGAATCTAGTTCTCAGAGATCGGAGCCCTTGGATGGATTATATGATCCAAGAAGAATTGTTGTTCAGAGGCAATCAGATGTGTATTCTGAATTGCTCCATGAGGGAGAACCTATTGAAGGAGAAGCACAACAGTGGATTAGCAGGACATTTTGGCCATGAAAAAACATTCGTGAAGCTGAGCGAATCATATTTTTGGCTGGGGATGCATGCAGATGTCAAGAGGTTTCTTGACAGATGCAGAGTTTGCCAGCATTCAAAGGGAAGAAAGTAGAATGTAGGTTTTTATTAGCCATTGCCCATACCAGAGAGGCCATGGGAGGCGATCAGCATGGATTTTGTATTGGGGTTGCCAAGGACGCAAAGAGGTGTTGATTCCATCTTTGTGGTCGTGGACAGGTTTTCTAAGATGGAACATTTTATACCATGCCAGAAGACTAGTGATGTGACACACATCGCAAATTTATTTTTCAAAGAGATCGTTAAACTTCATGGATTGCTGAAGAGTATAGTTTTGGACAGGGATACTAAATTCATAGGGCATTTTTGGAGGACCTTATGGAAAAAGCTAGGAGCTAACTTGGTGTTTAGTTCTGCGTATCATCCTCAGACAGATGGATAGACGGAAGTGGTCAACAGAAGTCTGGGAGACTTGCTGAGGAGCTTGGTGACAGAGCACCATAGCAGTTGGGACAATGTGTTGCCACAAGAAGAGTTTGCATACAACGATTCGGTGAATCAGAGTACAGGCAAGAGCCCATTTCAGATTGTGTATGGCACATAGCCGAGGGGAGTTTCTAAATTACGAGATTCAGAACAGATTTCTACTAGCAGCGCTAGTGCATAAGAATTCGCTGAGGCGATGCAGGAACTTCACAGTCAGGTGAAGCAACGACTGATAAATTCAAGCCAGGAATATAAGCGGAGGGCAGATCAGCATCGAAGACAACTTCAATTCGAATTCGGTGATCTAGTTCTGGTGCATCTGAGGAAGGAAAGGTTCCCAAGGGGAACATATAACAAATTGAAGATGAAGAAAATCAGACCTTGCAAAGTCTTGAGAAAATTAAGAGAAAACGCTTATGAGATTGAGTTGTCGGATGGCATTGGAATATCTCTGATATTCAATGTCGCAGACTTATACCCATACAAGGCTGGATAAGTAGAAGCTGGAACTAAGGAACCAGTGATCCAGTGGATGAAACAATTACCAGTTGCAGAAAAGCCACAGATGAAATGCATACTAGACAAGCGAGTGGGTAAGAAGACCAGAAGAAAAGAATACTTCGAGTATTTGGTCAAATGGAAGAATCGCACAGTGGAGGATGCCAGCTGGGAGACCGAAGCGATGATCCAGAAGCATGGACATACCGTGCAGGAGCTCATGGCCAGGAGCCCATGAAATTTTCAAGCGAGGGAGTATGATGCAGGAGCATCGCCCACGTCAAGCGAGCCAACACGAAAGCAAGAGACAACTGGACGAGCCAACATAGTTTCTTTTTGAAAGCACCTTGAGATTGTTGTGCAAACATTAATGTGAGGATTTAATGAAGTGCACTTTGTATATTGTAATGGACCTTGAGTAGATAGCTCTAGTCCTTAGGTAGATGAGGCATTTAATAGATTTAATGCTGGTAGATAGGATTTTAATTCTAGATTTGATAGCGTAGAGCTCGAGAGGGAAAACGGGTTATAGACTCCCTCCTTTGTATCATTGTATTATTATCAAGCATTCAGAAGAGAAGAGAAAGTAGAGAAGTGTATGAAGAACACCCATGTACATATATTGAATTAATAGGAGAAAGCTTTGATTCAATTCTATGGTTGTGTTATTCTCTGTGTATTGATGATATTATGCTCATGAATGTTTGCTTCTTGTCATACATTTTCTTTTATATGCTTTGTATATGATTTCATGGTTGAATTGAAGTCTGTGAGAATAAGGAGTTATTTTCAATTGTTTCTCTATCTTGAACCAGAGAATTCCTGCAAGGAGTGCAGTTGAATCGTCCGCAAGGAGTGCGTTGATAGAAGGGTTCAGATAGAGGTATCTTTTGTTCTAAGTTCTCAGAAGTGCAGATTGGGCACCGGAGCCGTGCAATGCATGCATAGGCTAGACGAAGTCTCTGAGTTGCGATTCTGAGTAAAGGGATTGAAAGATTTCTGCTGCAGGAGTGCGCAGTATCGAAAGCTTCAACACTTAGTCGTGTTTGAAGATTTTCCGCAAGGAGTGCGTGCAAGGAGTTTTTGGAAGGGACTCGAAAGCTATGAGAAAAGCTCAGGAGGAATAGGCCTTCAAAGTTGTCAAGGGGCAGTGGAGAGAAGTTACGGAGCAGGTTGAAAAGAAGCATTGCAGGTTGGCGAACAAGTCTCATGGAGAGACACTTCTTGCCCATGGGTGGTGTAAGGAGAAGAGTGGACGGTCAGTATTCTCCATGGATAATCTGCAAGTTTTGGTGAATCGTTGGATCTCTCGGAGTTACAGGGAGGTTACTGCGCAAGCGAGGAGAAGTCCAAAGTTTAGAAGGGAAGAAGTCGTCGATTGAGATCACAAGGAGCATGGATCTACTTGTAGATCGGTTATTGGGCCATCGTCGGAAAGGAGCGGAAGGTTTGGCTGTGGAAGTCGCGATAGTGCGAGAAGTGATATTCCGACAGCCACGTAAGAAGTGTGGACCACGGGAGATAGTGGAGGACAGGGGGCAGGAACCATCGGAGGTTCGATGTCTCGGGTATCGAGAGTTGACATTGATATTATTTGGCCACGAAAGTAGCGAAGTCGCGCGGTAGTGATATCTCGGGTATTGACACCTCGACATCGGGAGTCGAGGTAGGAGTCGGTTGAGCTCGCGAGTGGTGAAGTCGCAAGGTAGCGAGGTCGCAAGTCTCGGCTTTACGGCATCTCATGTATCAGAGTTGGGAAAACCAAGTGCTTGGTATCGCGAGTGGCGAGATAGAAAAGTTCCGATAAGGGAAGAACAAAGTCAGCGTGGACTGGCACATCGGATCTCGGGGATTCGAGGACCCAAAGATAGATCGTGAACTCACGAAGTCACGAGTTTGGACTTCTCGATAAGCCAAAGGAAGAGGAGTCGCGCAAAGTGAACTGTGGGTATTGAGAGGTCCCGATAAGGGATTGGAAGAACCTCGAAGTTCTTCGGGCCTAGGGAGAAGAAGGTCCTGGAGGAGGCGAACGTGCTCCGAGGAGTGTGGTTGCCGACATCACTCTTCCTCAATTTTTGATTAATCATCAACCAATCTAGTTTCCTTGTTGAGCTGCCTCCATTGGGTGACTCTTATTCCTTTTACACAAAAGGATCTTTAGCCACTTAAGGGGAATCAATAAATGAAGCTCATTCTATCCCTTAGTGGAATCCATGGACTCAAACATATACCAATAATGCACCCTAGCTTAGATAGTAATGGAATTGAGAGTAAAGCATGTGAGTCCACTTTGGGATTTCACTTCAGACATTTCAAACAACAAAATATAAGTCCTCTTTAGTGTTTTTTGTAATCCTATTCTCTCACTAATTACGCTATGATGTGTTCCCTTTGATACTATTACAAAAATTTAAGAATGTATCCCTCAAAGAATACAAGCATGCTAATTTTTCTACTATTACTCAATTTATTTCTGAAAATAAATTAACTAAAAGCTCCTCTCTCTATATTTTTATTTTTTATAAATTGTTGTCAAAATATAACCACAACATTCATTGAAATGTTCAAATTTGAAATATAATATCCCATATCTTATATGTAATCTTGCTACTATTAGTATATGCATTTAATAATTTTCTTTCAAAACTCCTAAATTTACATAACGGTTAGCTATATTTATTATCATACTTAACAAATTTTACCATTTACCAATGCATCAAGCATGCTTATAAGTTTCAATTCTAAAATGTTTGAGTACATAACAAAGAGTCCATTTGAATATGCTTATAAATTTGAATTCTAAAATTTTTGAGTAAATAACAAAGAGTCCATCTGGATAAGAGTTGAAGCCTTATACAGTATCTTCAAACATTATGGTTAGTTTTGTTCTCTAATAAATCTTTCCATAATAATAGCTTGGAGATATTATTAAGTCACATGTAAACTAACTTAAGTGAAACACAAGGTCTTTTCTAAATGGATTTTCTCATCAATAAAAATGTTCACCTTACTTACAACTTTTCATAGGTTATAAATATGTATTAGGATAGTTTTATTATAAAGGCTTCCATGTTTTAAGTTGAATGGATTATACGGATTAATGACCTATAAATTAAGGACATATAATTCGGTATTTAAACTAAGGATATGTACTCATAAGAATTAAGGACAAGAACCTCAAGGAGATTCATATCATATGTAACACAAAGCAATGAAAATTCAGCTCGATCTTTAATGTATTAAAAAATGATTGCTTTCAACATACTCATGCTTATTTCAAGGGGGCTATCATGAAACTCAACGTGGTTATATGAAGTGAGTCTTCGCTTTAAATATATTATGCGCATTGCAATGATCTTTATGTCCATATAATTTTCAAGGGGGCTAACATGAAACTCAACGTGGTTATATAAATCTATTCTCGACTTTAAATATATTATGTGCCTTGCAATGATCTCTATGTCTATATAAATTAAGATGAAGTGCACTACAATGATCTCTATGTCGCTATAATTTACTTGGCAAACAATAGTAAAAAAAAATTCAATTTTCAATTTTATAATTAAGAAAAAAAAAACTATCTCTTTCCAATAAACAACACTCAACCATGTTATTATAAATTCTAAATATTAAAAAAAATAAAAAATTCCAATAAATAACACTCAACAATGTTATTATAAATTATAAATATTAAAAAAAATAAAGGAAATGGAGCTAAAGAATAACTCCAAGGCCATGTAAAAAAGAGTTCCCATTTAAAAGAAATCAAATAATAAGTTATTGAATAAGCCAAACCTAGATGTGAGAGTGAAGATGCACATCCTTTAAATATTTCAAAAACTACCAAAGGTAGAAACTATTTAAATTCTAAGAAAATTGTCCTATATTTTGTAGAGGATAAAATTGTAAACTAGTAATAGCCTCCCACTATTGCTATTAAAGAAAAATACAAGTGTGAAGTGCATAATAAACGGCTATAATCTGGATGTCTAGATATTTAGGTATGATCTAGATCTCTAGATATTTAGATATTGACTTTATGACCATCCACATTGCTATCGGAGAAAAGGACAATTGTAAAGTGCATAATTAATGTCTATGATCTAAAAGAGAATTGTGAAGTGCATAATAAATGGCATAATCATTTGGGGATATTAACGTTATGAACTTGGTAGATAGAAACCTATATTTTTTACCATTCTTATATTTTGGGATCATTTTTATCAACTATAGGTCCCTTTTCTACTTATGATTTTCAATGTTGTGTCAATGGGATTTCTAACCTATAAAATGACATGTCTTTTTTTTGTAAATGAGTGTGAGAATCTACATTGTCTTAGAAGGTTATAGTACAAAATTGATGTGGGGATTTCCAAGATCTGCCAAAACGAAAACTAGATCTGGAGTCGCTGGGTTGTAGAGTCTGATAGTAAATGAGGTATGCATGGGTTGCCACGTTGGGAAACCGACCCAGGCTACCGTAATCTAGTTTAAAAGAAAAAAAAACGTCATAAAAAAGAAATAAAAAAAAGTCTAAGCATAGTGGGGTTAGTTACTACTCTGAGAGACATGACTAGGGCTGGTCCTGCACTAGTCTAGGTTGATGGGGTGCTCTTCATCTCCTTCCTGTTAGTCCGTGTTCTCCTCCCTTTGTTCTACTAGGAGTATCTTTCTGATGCTCGTTGGGGTCCCACTTCTGTCGGCTAGAGTAATGTCTATATGGTGGACGTAGTGTAGATAGAGATGAAATTTCACTACCATCTACTCCAGTTTCTCCTGCTGTCTTTTCTGTTCCTTCACAAGTCTTTTTACCCCTGTCTCTAGGTTACTGAGGTAGTTTTGAATTCTTGTGCGCTCTTTCTTCTGTTCTTTCGATTATGTCATGTTGGTCTCACTCCGGGCCACACACATATTACCTATCAACATTTTGTTTCTCCACGCTTCCTCCATCGTCATGTGGTAGAGAGTTATCCTCGGTTGTGTGGCTCCAGGGTCCCTAATCCCCCCATACTTCCTGGGTTATTTGTGACCAGGATTTTCCCCTACGGGCATTGTTGATTTCGCTCTCCCATCTTTTGATGGTCATCTTCCCCTTTGTGTCTACCTTCGTGAGGAAGGTACTTTTTGCTTCCCTGGATGCATGTTCAATTCTTGTCATCCTTTGGGCGCTTAGTGGAGGTTCCTTCCCCTGGGGGCCTCTCTTGCTGCTAGTTTTCTTCATGTGTACCATATTCACTTGTAGGTGGTAGTTATTATGTTGGGTTCAATCCCTCTTCTGCTTCACCTCTTTCTGGTATGTAAGGTGGCCCCTGTAATTGTAATGCTGAGTTTTGTGGTAATTTATGGTGTCTATGCCTTTATGGAGCCAACCTAAATGCAGTATTTTTTGGTGTCCCGTCCTTGCAATCATGGCTTACTCATCATGGTGGTCCTTCTGATCAGTATCCTCTGTTCCAGAGCATGTGCATTTCATGACCTTGTTTTTATCCCTGCGTAAAAGTTTTGTCCTTCTCATTGTACGTCCTCCATTTTTTGGTCCCATCGCAGTACTTAGGTGAGGTGTGCTCCGACTTGGCCCTGGTGAAACTTGCCGTCCTTCATCCTTTTTCATCTATGGGTTATCTCTTCTGCTTTCCAAAGGGTAGCCTCTGTACTTCTTTTGATTGATGGGACTGTGATGTCATACCTTTGCCTGATGTGTGATCTGCATTTGCATTTGTAACCTAATTTGATTGGTGGGTCATCAAATTTTGTCTGGGACCTACTTGTCCTTTAGTGTCTTATGCGCCTCCATTCTTTCCATAATATTTCGTACTTCTTACGTTGGCCTAGTATTTTTCTGCAAGTTCGATGCAATCTACCCGTAATTGACCTTGCAGGATGTTTCTCCAGATTGTGTCCATCTCTGGCCCTTCTTTATTGATCCCCTCGTTTTCTATTTTGTCTGCTAGACCGTTTGCTGACCTTCGCACCCAACGCAACTCCACAGTGATCCCTGTCCGCAAGTGCTCCTAGATGTTTTTCAGTAGGTGGGTCAATTTCCACTACCTTTGTATTTTACCCATTGTAGCACCGTTTTGGAGTTTTCTCACTGTGTTGATGACTAGCGTTGAATATCCTTCCACTATGGCATTCGTCATACCCTCACAGTTTAGAATCTCTAGGCTAGTCTCTAGGGCTCTGAATTTTGCGGTGTTATTGGTTGAGTTTCCCAGAATTATAGCATATAGCTATATGATGTTCCATTTACTATCCGTGATTACTCCTACCAAACTTGTTCTCCCTGGGTTTCCTTTCATTGCCCCATCGAAATTCAACTTGAGGGAGCCTGAAGGTGGTGGTTTCTAGTTGTGCTCACCTACTTGGAGTTGCGTTGGATGTCTGTTTTGATTGGGGTTTCATTCACCATTCAGGTGGAAAACCTCTAGGACTCGGGAATCCTGATCTGTGGGTTGCATTCTACCTACCTGGAAATTGCAGCTAATCACCGTCTCACGTATCATAGATGTTATTGTCTCCTTGATCTTCCCTTTTGGCTGTCTTTGGTTTCTGAAAATACGTCGGTTCCTTTCCTTCCATATCGCCCATATGATCATTCCTGGGGAGAGGATCCAATAGAGGTTCACCTCTTCTTATTCGCTATAGTTTTCTCTCCAGAGATTGATTGTTGTAACAATGTTGCCTTAAATCCTATCAGACTGGCCGAAGATACTTTCCGCCTAGTCCCCCAACCACAGTTCTGCAGTGTAGGCACATTCATTGAGGAGATGGTTTGTTGTTTCTTCCTAGGTTTGACAAAGATGACATATTGATGGACAGGTGAACCCTCTTTTCCTTAGGTTATCCCAAGTTAGGATGTGGTTATGTTAAATTAGCCATTGGAAGATCTTAATCTTTGGCCATTGGGGGTTGTTCCATAGCTTATCTGAGTATTGCGCTGGGTCATCTTAGCCTGGGTCCGCCATATAGTGTTGGACTTATTTTAGGTTGAATTTCCCTTCGTTCTTTTGGCCCCACCTCAACTAGTCCTTTCCTTCCCTGATTGTTATTTTCCATCTTTTGAGTTCCTCCTCCACCTCTTTTATTATTGTTCCGAGTATACCAATGTTCTGAGGATTAATCTTGTCCCAAATTCTCCATTTGTTGCGGTTCGTTTCCTGCTTCCAGTACTGATAGACGTTGATTTTTCCTTGCGTAATGAGGTCTTGTTGGAGTATCCCTCTGTCTGGGTTTTCCATCCATTTTTCTTGTTGCCAGGAATCCTTCCATAATCTTGTTGTTCTACCATTCCTGATTTCCCAAAATTTTTGTGTCTAAATCTAATCTTTGTTTCTCTAGGATAGGTTCCAATTGGCTGAACCTTATCTAGTTCTTCCAAATCGTATTTTTTCCTAGTTGCAGATATCTGGGGTGTACTTTGACTCCCATAGGGTTCCCCAGGGTGTTGTGGTTTCTTTGATCAATCACCACCATAGTTTCTCCCCATATGCATTGTTGGTCGTTTGTGGGTCTTGTAGCCCCAATCCTCCTTTTCTCTTTGGCCTACAGACTTTCTCCCAGGCCACCAGGGCCCATTTTTTCTTAGTTTCCACTCGTCACCATGAGAAGTCCCTCTAGATGGCTCTTATTTTCTGTAGGATCCACTATGGAATGGGGAAGACTAACATAATAAAGGTTTGGATTGCTTGTAAAATAGACTTGGTTAGGACCAGTCTTCCTACTAGGTTGACGGACCTATACGTCTAGTTTTTTACTAGCTCCTGTAACCTGTTTATTACTCCTTCCCAAGTTGACATCTTGTATACTTTGTCTGTCAAAGGAACCCCCAAATACTTGGTTGGGAGTGTTTTCCATTCAAATCCTAGAATGTTGGTCAAATTCCTTTGGATAGATGGATGGGTATTAAAGAAAAAGATCATCGATTTGTAGTGGTTGATCTCAGCACCCAAGGCTTCCCCAAAATATTCTAGGATTTGTTTGTATGCTTTGGCTTCCTTGACCATAGGTATGCCATGGAGTAAAGTAGCATATGCAAATTGTTGGTGAGTTCAGGTAGGGTATTTTTCAAAAGGTTCTTGCCCTGTTATTTCCCCATTTGTTGTTGTGCTCTTTATAGTCTCGTTGAGGCCTTCCATCATCAAAATGAACAGGAAGGGGGACAACTAGTATCCTTGTCTAATCCCTCTCGTGGGCCATAACGGTTTGGCTGGGGATACATTGATTAGTAGCGAGTAG
>JZKD02S2282192.1:216980-229535 GCA_000966675.3 Picea glauca | reverse complement strand
AAACGGATCATGGCTCATCCGGGCATGACCTCTTCTACATGTGGCCATAAGCTTCCTTGAGCTTCTCTTTGGAAAAAACACCTGTAAAAGTCCTCAAAAGCCTCTAAAACCTGTCTCAATATGTTCAGAGCATAAAAATTAGCCAAAAATGATTATTCAATCATAGAAGACAAACATAGGCTCACCAAAACATGTCCTCAATCAATGAGGGCTTCAAACTCCCTAGAGCTCTCTGAAACTTCAATGGTGAAAAACCTGCAAAAGAAGTCTTCAAATGGCCTTGATAACAGTGCCAATGGATTCAAGACGTCCAAAAACCCCTAGCTGGGCTTTTACGACACCTCAATCGGCCAAAAAATGAGAAAGATAGGCCTCCTGCCATTCTCTTCCTTCAAGCTTGCTGGCTCTGGTTGGCCAAAACGCACCTCTGTGTGCTTGAACCAAGAACACGCTCCAAATTTATGTTTAAACCCAACACACGCACACAACCGTAAAATGGTGCAAACTATCGAACTGTTAACGAAACTAATACCCCCAACCGTCAAGCCGTGGGGCATATGAGTCCATAGGACCACGCGCTTTTAAAAATGGGGCTCTGTCCCATATCAAATGATAGAATGACACTTGGTGGGAGTTATTTGGTTACACAACCATTGAAACTATATGAAACGTGACATACCAATATATATATAACCGTGGTCACATATGTGAAAGCGCGCGACCAAGGGCTGGGGCTAAGCCCCAGCCCAATCGCGGCTCAAAAACACACACATGTGACTTTAAATATAATCTTGAGCGCATACATATTAAGGCATAAGCGATAGACCAATGGTTGGTCAGAGTTTTTGGAAGTGTTATGCGGTGGGGAGGTCCGGGGGTCTAACCCCATGGACTCCAATAATTTTACATAACAACCAATAAACCAATAAAGGGGTGCCACATGGCAGCCCATGACTGGGCCATGTGGCACCTTACCATTTGCCCAATAGCTTCCACATGTCGCAACAACATTCACCCAATTGTCAGCCAATATGAAACTACCACATCATCAACTTCCATGTCATCGTACGGTCTCCACGTCATCATGTACAGTCAAACCACGTCATCATCCATACGGACTGTATGGACTGCACAGTCAGCGTCCTTTTTTTTTACCTGTTTGACGATTCGAATAGATCGCAATATCTCTCGCTACCGATGTTCGTTTGAGATGAAACGAATTGCATTGGGTTTGTGACGATGAGGCTTATGCTCCTGTTCGTTTTGAGGCAAGTCTGAAAACTTTGATTTTTGAGCTAAAATTTGACCCCTGGTCCAGATTTTGATCAACAACCCCAACATTCCATAGGTGGTGGCCTTGAAATTTTTCCACCCACTTCAACCTTCCCAGGCTCTCTAAGAGACAATTGTCCTTGAGGACTGTTTCTGAAAAAGGGTGGTTTATTTCCTTTCTGCCTCTGTTCTTTTTTGAACTTTTTCTGGTCATCCCAAGCCTTCCGAAAGGCAGGCTTTTCTCTTTGTTGTTCAAATAAGCACTTCACTCTTCTTATCATTTCTTCCATAGTCTTTGGGTCATCATACTAAATATTATCCCCAATAGGAGGCGGTAATCCACTCAGGTACCTCTGAATCTTGACAAACTCATCTTTGATGAACAGAACATACTTTAGTAATTCCAAAAACTTTCGTTCATTCTCATCAATGGTCTGGTTGCCTAGCTTGAGTTCAAAGAACTCTTTCATCTTTCTGTCATAATATCTTTTAGTTAAGTATTTCCTCTCGAAATACCTCTTGAATTTTTTCCATGTCATGTCCCTTTCCCTGATGTGTTGCACCTACACAAGTTGATCCCACCACATGGATGTCTTTCCCTTCAATTGATAGATGGAAATCATGTCCTCTGCATGAGAGGAATAATTCTACAGTTGAAAGTATTTCCTCATACCAAGTAACCAAGTTTCATCATCTTCCTCCTTCTTATGTTCTCCATCGAATGTTGGAGGCTTGATCTTGTTCATTTTCCCTTTCAATTCATCCATCCCACATCTTCTGTGCTTTATGGTAGGAGATGGGCTTGAACTATTGTGTGCTTCCCTACTAGAATGCTTTAAGGAGCGATGACAATGTCTGCTAACACTCCTTGATCTTCTTTTCCTCTCAGGGGTCCTACGACTCTTTGTCTTACTTGAGTCACTCTCCTTTTCCAATTTATTTTCTATTCTTTCCAGACTCTTCAAAATCCTTAAGTTGAATTCACCCTGCTTATCCCTGACTTTCATGAGCGTTCAGCTATCAGCTCAGAGAGTCTGGGCATATTTCTGTAATCTTTCAATGATTTTCATCATATGTCCTTCCTTATCCATCTCTTTTCCTTGCCCATTAGAGTTTGATCCTTCGACTCCCAAGTTGACATTCCTTCCTTCTCTTTCGTTCTCTGAATTGGAGGCAATCTGCACCTCTTCCATTCTTTGCTCTCAACGACAACCCTATTCAATTCTGACACTTTCTAAGATTCTGCAAACACACGTGTAGACAACATGGATTTGTTAGGTCTTCATTCTTAGCAAATTCCACACATTCAAAACCATTTTGATTTAAGAAAACGCTTCGACTTCACAAATTTTCTGAGTTCTGCTCGGCTCTGTAATTTTTGGGTGATAGCTCCCTCTTTCTTAGCCCCTACCCTCGTAACCAAAGGTCATGACCAAATGCTAGACTACTAGGTGCTACTCGGGCTTTCGACCTTTGAAAAGTTTAAGGTACACACATCTAACTCCTGGAGTTTCAATTTGCCAAATTCACTTAAATCAGGTGGATCGACGATATACATTTACCCAACATCCAACGATTAAAAATCCGCTACGGTTCTTCTATCTTCGAAGATTTCGGGACTTCAGAACTTTGGGTTTTAGGGTTTCGGTAACCGGGAGTTTGAAATACAGCGACCCAAACCACTGGTCACTCCATTCCTTGAACTTCGATACATGAGTTCTTGTACGAGATCCAACAATCCTTGATGATTTGGATCCAATGGTCCAGATCCTTTCGTAGTTTCATGAACTGGGAGTTCAGGATACAGGGATGCCAAATCTCTTGTCACTTCAATCCCCAAATTTTGATATGGGAATTCATGTATGAGATCAACGGCTGTGAGCCTCCCCTGATCCAATGGTCGAGATCTCTCCTAAGCTTACACCTATCAAAGCTTTTCAACCCTAACTTCCTCACTAGTTGGTTGGATCCGATGGCTCACGGGATTTCGACACTTCTTCCTAGAAGCGCTCCATCGTCCGATTCTACCCTTGTTAATCTCTTTCATGATTCGGGACTTGGAGTGACAAAGAATTTGGCCTGTGCTCCAAGTTCACGATCCTTGAATTCATGAAATGACCCAATGGATCAAACCAAACACAATCAACAACCCGCGTTTATTCTGGATCCTAGGGTGGCGAGTTTCTCCATCCACTAACCACCTTGCAACTTCTGGCTATATTATGGTCCTCATGATTTCGCGAGTTCTCCACAGAGAATTCTGACCATCCAACTCTGCTTCTTAAGGAATTTTGGCCAATGACTTGGTACCCTCCTTCTAAACTTTCATCTACTTGATCCAATGGTCCTAATTCCCCATGATCTGATGACTCAGATCTCATCGACATTTTGCGTATCGGGATTTCGTGTGTCACGAGGTCGAAAGATTTTCCACCTTCGTCTTCCCTAGTCCCGAAATGTCGATTTCTTCCTGGACAATTAATGATCCAGATCTCTCTTAGATCAATGGTTGTGAGGTTTTTCCTTTCCTCCCAAATAGATTCTATGGCTCCAACACTTCTGGTGTGGAGTTCTCTCTCTCCTTGTGGCCATATACCACACCGGCTGCAGTTTTATAATACTGCTACACCTCATGAGCTTTGTAACACATTCAAGTAGTTCGTTGACACTCAGAAACATTCTGAGGTCTGAAATTAGTCCTCCAGACACAATTTCTTCTCAAAACCTCGGTCCAAAGGCCACTTATCCGACCCATCTAGGCTCAACATTGAAACTAGGCTCCGATACCATACTGTAACATTCCCGACCATCAACCCCATGGTCGGGCCAACATTACTACAAGAAAAAATAATATTATAACATATTAGGCATTCTTATGAAATAAAATTTCTTAATTATAGTTAAACATAGCGTAAGCACATTAATATTGTTAGCATACATAATCCACGGTATTAACAATAATTCACGAATACAACGAAATACATGTAAACATTGCTAGAATCATAGACATGCATATTTAATTGAAATTATACACATGTATATACTTATCTTTTAGACTGGATGTAATTTACCAATTGCATGTAGACCTCCCATGAACCTCCCAGCCTTAGACTGCACTGCTCATCACTCTCAGCAGTAGGTCACCCATGAGCTGGGACTAAGCTCCATTGGGTAGGGATTCCTAGGCTAGGCAAGGAATACAGGAAGACACACAGTCATAGGAGAAGGATCCTCTCCCAAGAGCCACTTATTCCCACTTACCACAGACTCTCATTCCCCACATGTCTGTCCCACCCCAGGGGTATACACCTTCACTGTCACCAAGATAGTCCATCGGTTGCTAACCTCCCTTCCCTTGGGCTTCAGCAACTGACCGGACCAGAAGTCTCCAAGCTCTGTGGCAGCTATAGCACTCCTTTTAGGAATTCTCACTTCCTCTGTGCACTCTCTCACCTAGAGAGAGTCGCTCACAGACTGGGTAACCTGCCTCTTCAACAACAATCACCTCCCTCACACTGGCCAGCAAGCCACATGCAGTCCAGCACTGGATGGCCATTACAGTCAATTGGGAAAATGGGTATGGATATCCGAAAAATAAACGATCAATGCTAAAGCATAGCACGACTCTCTCTGGTTCCAGATATGTGTAAGGTGTACATAGGTTTAATCACAGAGGCCAAACATGTAGAGATGGAGGATGGAGGAATTGGAAGGTCGAACCCCGAATCCAGGTGATGGTTGTAAAAATGCCCACCCCACTCCTATGCAACAGTCGACAGAATGGAAAGAGAACCCCCAACACGGCTCATTGCCTGGGTTAAATCACATGCGCCTTGGTCAACACATGTCGCCCATGAAGCTGCATGCCTCCCTCCCCAGGAACTTAGGACAACACATAGATTTCACATGGCTTTTGGAATAATATTAAAATATTATTCCCAAGGACTTAGGCCCCTAGACTCCACACTTAGCCTTTCTTTCCCACCTTCCAGCCTCCAATCCCTTACCCAGGTTTTGTGTAAGCTTAGTCCCCCATCACTCATTCATCAAGGTCGGTCCACACACAGAGATGTTTTATATTAATACTGTGCATAATTACATGTACAAAAAATAGGCTCCTAGCCTTCAACACTTAGGCTCCCTGGCCTAATAACACATAAGCCCACTAGCTAATATAACTTGGCTCTACAGCCTTATAAACTTGAATTACAGTTCATAAAGAAGCTTTATATTGCATAGACATGATTTACAACAGGGTTCGGCCTTGGGGACATTACAAGAGGTATGGACTGGTAAGGAACCTTCTCTCACACATCTTAAGGTATTTGGTTGCAATGCATATGTTCATGTTCCAAAGGAAAACATGATTAAGATGGATAAGAAGGTTGAAAAATGTATTTTTATTGGATATAAATATGGTCTCAAAGGTTAAAGGATTTGGAACCCAGAACCTAAGAAGGTAGTGTATAGCCAAGATGTGGTATTTAGATAAATGAAGGATGTTGTTAAATAGGAAGTCCTACCAACTAAGGAAGAACCAGAGAATATAGAGTTTGATTTAAAGGATGATGAAGGAGACTCTACAGAAGAACATGAATCAGAAAAAGAAGATCCTCATACTCCAATATTGAGGAGATCGGATCGAGAAAGAAGGCTACTGGAAAGGTATAGTCCATCTGATTTTTGTTCAAATTTTGCTTCATCTATTACTGATGATGATCCTAGAACTGTCAGGGAGGCAATGGATTCAGAGGATGGAAATCTATGGAAAAGGGCCATGGAAGAAGAAATGGCATCTTTGGATAAGAATGAGGCTTGGGATCTAGTGGAATTGCCAACTGGAAGAAAGCCCATTGGTAGAAAATGGTTATTGAAAAAGACGCTGAATGCAGAAGGAAAAGTGGAGAAATACAAAGCTCAGTTAGTAGCAAAGGGTTATTCCTAGGTTGAGGGAATTGATTTTGGTGAGATTTTTTCTCCGGTTGCCAAGTTAACCTCTATAATATTTCTGTTATCTGTTTTTGCTCCATTTGATTTTGAAGTAGAATAGATGGATGTGAAGACAACATTCCTGCATGGGGATCTGGAAGAAGAAATATTTATGAAGCAACCAGAAGGTTATGTTGTGAAAGGAATGAAGGAGTTGGTATGCAAGCTGAAAAAGTCCCTGTATGGTTTAAAACAATCACCAAGGATGTGGTATCAAAAATTTGATACTTATATGCTGGGACTTGGCTTCACAAGAAGCAAAGAGGATCATTGTGTGTATTCTAAATTAATTAGTTATCATTTGATTTATTTGGTCTTGTATGTGGATGACATGTTGCTGATAGGAAACAACAAGGAGATTATCCAGGATGTGAAAAATTAGTTGTCCTCTAAATTTGACATGAAGGATCTTGGTGCTTCAAATTTCATTTTGGGCATGGAAATTAAAAGATATTGATAAAAGAGGAAACTCTGGTTAAATCAAAGAAAATATGTTGAGACAATATTGCAGAGGTTTAATATGCAAAAATGTAAACCAATCAAGGTTCCTATTCTTGTTGGTGTAAAGTTATCTACGAATCAGTGTCCCAAGACACGTGAAGAAGAGGAGGACATGTCTCATGTTCCATATGCAAGTGCAGTTGGCATTTTGATGTATGCAATGGTTTGTACTAGACCAGACATTGCACATGTAGTGGGAGTTTTGAGAAGGTGTATGTCAAAACCAGGGAAGGAGCATTGGACAACAGTAAAAAGGCTTTTTAGGTATTTGCGTGGCACTACTAGCTATGGATTGTGCTACGAAGGAAGACTGGTATTGGACAGAGTGGATGACATACATGGCTTTGTGGATGCAGATTGGGCTGGATATTTGGATCGTAGGATATCTACAAGCGGGTATGTGTTTAACCTGCTTGGAGGAGCAATAAGTTGGATGAGCAAAAGACAGGCTGTAGTGGCACTTTCAACTACATAATCTGAATACATGGAAGCCACTCATGCAAGTAAGGAAGCATTAGGGTTACAAAGATTGTGTTCAGGTATTGGGTTGGTACAACAAGCTGTAAGGATAGAGTGTGGCATTCAAAGTACAATTTTTTTGGTGAAGAACCTTGCTTATCATTCAAAGACAAAGCACATTGATGTTTTGCGAGAGACATGATTGAAGAAAAGAAAGTATCACTGATAAAGGTGGACACTTTGAAGAATGTTGCAGACTCATTAACAAAATCTGTGAGCACTGAAAAGTTCTCTTGGTGTAGAGGATCCATGGGCATTGCTGCCCTGGATTTTTGACTATGTAACCGTGTAAACCCCTGTATGAAAGAAAAAATTATGCCTCAGGAAACGTGAAACCTACCTTGGGAAACATGTCATGTATTTAGGTGGTTTTTTCAGCACATGGTTTTTTCTGATGGTTTTGTATTTCCAGTTAAGGAATTAGGGTTTTGGACTAATCCGCTTCATTGGGGTAGCATTTTGGATGACATTTGCTCCTATATGTATATTGTATTGTAAACAATGTAACACAATGAATGAATATAATATATGCCGGTTTTCCGGTTTGAGTTTCCAAGGAAAAAATCTTTGTGTAATGTTTGTATTTTCCATTATATTTTTTCTGTTCTTTTTTGAATATCTGTTTACAATAAACATTGTACAAAGTTAGAATTTACATACTTCTCAATATTGCAGTCTCTCTTCTATGTGACGCAGACATACTCATGTACTCTAGGAAATCTCTATGTTCATAGTACAAGAGTGCTTATCCTTATTAGCATCATTCAATGAGAAGTTAAAAACAATATTCTAAGCACGGTTTTCCATACACCCATTCCCACCTGCACAACATTATCACAATATAACTATTCGCCAATGGAATTTAATCATTCAAGCAATATAATTTAAATTGCATGCATTACTCAACAATATAACTCCACATAGATTCATCCACACATACACAAAAGGATTTAATATGAAAAACCCCAATTGTTTTATTCACTTTCATATAAAATAAAATACAATGGTTCCATGGCCACATATGAGATTATAAATTTCATTGAGTTCTTGAGTGAGAGGCCATGAAAACGTCAACCATTCCTCATGAAATATTTATCCTTCTTGCAAGCAATCTCTAAGCCTTCTCGATATTGTGTTTATTCACCTTCAGAAACTATTCACCTTCAACATTCCATGAGATTTTCGCGTCCTTAGGGTTCCAACTATTTCTGTCATGCAACGATTCACCTTCTACAACATGACCTTTTTTGCGACTCCTCTTTAACATGTCCTCTTCTTCCGTAATTATTCACCTTCTTCTGATTTTCCTTCTTGAAACAAGTGGCTAATATCTACTTGATTCCATATCTCCTCTCATGCACTTGTCTTTATTCATTCTATAACAACACATCAACGCTAAAGAAATGTGTCCATTCTCCCACAAGATGTCCATTCTGTAGCATGCATCCATTCCACAACACTCTATTTCGTATCCTATCACATTCTACAAGAATCAATTTGATTCCATAGTCATCTTCAGCCTAACATCCTTAGGATGACTTTTGTATCAATAGCTTTGTGTTCAATAGATCAAAGTAAACTTTCTTATCTAAGTATGGGTAGACTTGTTTAATATCAAGTAGCTCCGCTTAAGTATTGACTAGTCACACACCTTGTATGAACATATATTTTCAGAAATGAGCACATCCAACAATCTATTTTAGGGGAATATAAAAACCAAATTCAACAATCTAGGCGAATATAAAACCAAATTCATTTTGAAATTGTTATAAACGCTTTTCGAAATTCGCACTAATATTTATTTTTTCAAACTCATAATTTTGTTCCTTGGACACCTCATCCACATTCTCTATTTTGACAATGAATATACAAACACAACAATATGTACCACTCAACCCAAACCGTCTCTTCTTATAATAATATCTATATACTATGAAATCTAATAGTTTTAATAAAATACTACATAATACTTGAATGTTTCTTCTTTATTTAAGCATAAACAAACCAAAACATTCAATTGGTATTCCGAATTTGAAAAATAAACATACTAACATTAAGACTATGGACTCCAATTACGATTCAGATCCTCGCTTACAATGAACATAATAAAAGAAACCTTAATTCCATCCATCTTCGAGCGAACAAATCGATTTTCGATTTTGTGAGCGTATCCTCCGTCTCGTATAGCGCTTGAGTGGGCGACTAACACTCCACAACATTCACATATATTTTTTCGCATTAAACAAAAGCTAATGCTTACATGACCTGACCAAAATGAATTTAATGATATATACGCATTTTGGAAAACAGTTGATTGGTCGCAAAAGCTGTAGTCGCAAAAGTCAGAGAGAAAACCTTAATATATAAAGCTAAATGGTCTAGTGGCAAAAGTCAGAGCAAACCTTAATATTTAAAACTTAACTAACCTTTATATTTAAAACATAATTCTGGTCTTGCACTGGACAATTTGTTGTTTTCTATGTAAAACAAATTATAAAGTTTATAGTTTTCTATGTAAAACAAACTTGTATTGGAAATATTTATTTACGAACGTTCACTTTAACACACAAGGAAATCTTAACTTGTATTGGACACTCTACGTGTTTATTAATGCAAGTTAAATTCAACATATAAAAAATTAGATGTTGGACTTGTATTGGATAATTTAGAGCAGACACCCTCTCGTCTCCCATGCCGCCCCTTAATGGGCCTTTAAGACGAGTCGACATGCACGAGAGGCTAAAAGCCCACTCATTAGTGGTATGCAAGGGAGGATATCTCATATTATTAATGAGGAATGGGTGGAAGGAAATGATAATGCTACAAAGATAAAAATGTTATTGGACTCTCTTCATATGTACATAGATTTTTTACGCCATGGAGGAGACAACAAAATTTCACTCATATTTGGACGGATATACTAATGCTATAAAGATAAAAACGCTATTGGACTCTTCATATTTACATAGATTTTTGACGTCATGGAGGAGACATCGAAATTTTACGCCATATTTGAATGGATACGCCATGGCTCATAGGCTAATGCAAATTTGACAGGGACATCGATAGTACAGCGTTATATTGCCTCTTAAATTACTCTCTCGCACGGCTATATGCCATCGCTCACTGACTGACGCAATGGCGAACCAGCTTAGTTGCATTGCAATTTTCACCTTGGCGTTGCTTGTTAGTGTTGCACTCTTCCAAATGGCAAGGTCGTCGGGCCGCTCTAAGAGCTTTATGACCGTTGGTACTAAAAGTAAGGGCTTTTCTTATGACCCTTAGTACTAAAATTTTTCTTAGGGCTTTTCTTATGACCGTTAGTACTAAATTTTTTATTATGACCGTTAGTACTAAAAGTAAGGGCTTTTCTTATGACCATTAGCACTGAAAGTTTTATTATGACCGTAAGTAAGGGCTTTTCATCACAATTGGGAACAGGATTAGCATACGAGTATAGATTTAGCGGTAACTTTCGATTTTCATTTAAACATTGAAAGATCAAAACAAATTGAGATGCAACCTTTTGAAGTGTTTATCACATTAGAAGTTCAGATAAATTTTTTTTTATATATATTATAAGTTGACAACATTTATACTTATTAGTTATAGTTATGTCTTTAGTTTTTATAGATATAATTTCAATATTTTTGAGACAGACGTAAGTTTTTAGTTAATTATACTTCCCTTCTAAATAATGTAACATCATACTTAAGTTTAAAAAAATAGTTATTTTATGTTTAAAATTTGTATAATATTTTTTTTCCTATTGATACATAATTATCTAATTATACGTCTTACAATTTGGCCACAGGTTTTACAGATACACCTGATCACGTTAAGATATATAAATCTCACCTTTTAAAATGTAATCAATAACTTTATACATCATATTTATTTAATCCGTTTGATACTAGATGATCAATATTTGAGATGCTTTTTGTTTGATATCCTAATCTCCAATTAATTGGAAACAGCAACTACAGGACACGAAATGGTGGCAGTGAAACATTACCGTGAATGTAAAGATGAAGCTGCGGTCAAATACTCGAATCTGCATGAACAAGCTCCGCCTAAGGTTTTTCGTCGAGACAATGAACAAATTCTTCATATTGTGTATTCTTTTTCTGATTCGTTCCTAACTCGTCTTACTAATGTCAGGATAGCCGTTATCATCAACGTGGTACTGGGGGCCAAACTGAAAGCGAAAATGTACAATCAAGAATAAGAGAAAGAGAAATCGGTGGCAAAATAGCCTACCCCAAAAGGAACATTCCTGGGGGGCCAGATTCTCAACATCACCAGGACATTCCCGGGGGTCCAGATTCTGAACATTACCAAGGAAAAAGGAATGGAAATAAATAAGACAAAATGTGGGTACTAATAGAAAGGTCTGGCAGGAGGTCAGTTTTGACCTTGCAACTGAGAAGATATTTGGATTCCTAGGTTCAACTAGTTTGCTTTTGGTAGAAACATCCCAAAAGGAAAGGAAATAAATAACACAATGTGGGTAGTAATAGAAAGAGGACGTCACTTTTGATATTGCTACTGATAAGATATTTGGATTCATAGGTTCAGCTAGTTTGCTTTTGGTAGAAACATAAATAATGAATGTACAGATTACTTATTTTTGTTTAATGTTAGGTTTTGTTTGCCAAAAATATAATTGTTTATTTTCAGTTTTTAAAATTTTCCAGATTTTGAAATTCTAGTATTAAAAATGTTTCTTATAATAATAATAATTTAATTTTAAGATCACTTTAAATATAGAAAACAAATTGGTTCTTAGGCCAATCACACATACAGTTTGAAATTCAAATAATATAATAACAGTTTGAAATTCAAACAATGTAATAAAATTTTTTGAAAAGGACAAGTTTAAATATTCTATGTTTTTATTTATTTGGCAATCATGTGAAAAGTACCAGTCTAAATCACATGTAAAAAGTAACAATTTAAAGGTTTTATGTTTTTTTTTTGGTAATTTTTATGTTTTTTTTAATCTGTTGGTGAAATGATAGTTTTTTATTACTTAAATTGCAGTTTTAAATGTTTAAATTTACAGTTTTAAATGTTTAAAATGATTCAGCTCCTTAAATAAACATTGCAATTGTGTAATCTCAACAATTAAAATATATAATTCAACTATTCTTCTAATTTTTATCAAATTTTAAACTAAAATATACAATTCAATTATTCTTCTAAATTTTTTAGAACATTTAAAAAAAAATTGATAATATGCATGAACAGATAAAAATACACAGCTTAAAATTC
>JZKD02S2282192.1:203104-216930 GCA_000966675.3 Picea glauca | reverse complement strand
ATTCGTTCCTAACTCGTCTTACTAATGTCAGGATAGCCGTTATCATCAACGTGGTACTGGGGGCCAAACTGAAAGCGAAAATGTACAATCAAGAATAAGAGAAAGAGAAATCGGTCGCAAAATAGCCTACCCCAAAAGGAACATTCCTGGGGGGGCAGATTCTCAACATCACCAGGACATTCCCGGGCCACCAGATTCTGAACATTACAACGGCAAAAGGAATGGAAATAAATAAGACAAAACGTGGGTTCTAATAGAAAGGTCTTGGAGGAGGTCAGTTTTGATCTTGCAACTGAGAAGATATTTGGATTCCTAGGTTCAACTAGTTTGCTTTTCGTAGAAACATCCCAAAAAGGAAAGGAAATAAATAAGACAATGTGGGTAGTAATAGAAAGAGGACGTCACTTTTGATATTGCTACTGATAAGATATTTGGATTCATAGGTTCAGCTAGTTTGCTTTTGATAGAAACATAAATAATGACTGTACACATTATTTATTTTTGTTTAATGTTAGGTTTTGTTTGCCAAAAATATAATTGTTTATTTTGAGTTTTTGGAATTTTCTAGTTTTTGAAATTCTAATATCAAAAATGTATCTTATAATAATAATAATTTAATTTTAAGATCACTTTAAACATAGAAACAAATTGGTTCTTAGGCTAATCACACATACAATTTGAAATTCAAATAATATAATGACAGTTTGAAATTCAAACAATGTAATAGAATTTTTTGAAAACAACATGTTTAAATATTCTATGCTTTTATTTATTTGGCAACCATGTGAAAAGTACCAGTCTAAATCACATGTGAAAGGTAACAATCTAAAGGTTTTATGTTTTTTTTAATCGTCATTAAATATAAGTTTGTTGGTGAAATGATAATTTTTTATTACTTAAATTGCAGTTTTAAATGTTTAAATTTACAGTTTTAAATGTTTAAAATGATTCAACTCCTTAAATAAACATTGCAATTGTGTAATCTCAGCAATTAAAATATAGAATTCAACTATTCTTCTAATTTTTGATCAAATTTTAAATTAAAATATACAATTCAATTATTCTTCTAAATTTTTTATCACATTTAAAAAAAAAAAATGATAATTTGCATGAACAGATTAAAATACACAGCTTAAACTTCAAAGCATCATCAATCCCTACATTTTGAACATTTTGAAAATGGACATTTTGAACATTTTGTAGCTGTCGTGTCATCTACGTCATATCTATCTATATATATATATATATAATATTAAAAAATCCAAAAGGACTTTGCTACAAAGTGTTGAGCTAACCCGCATAGTGTCTCGAATTACATCTATATTCGGTTGCTCGATAGATTGCATTGTATTTACGTTGTATGGTATGGTTGGCCATACAACCGTGTGCCTCTTTTCACATTTGAAAACCAGTTTTACATGAATGTATGTTTAAATGTTCTTCATTTTCCAACATTTGACAACCAGTTTTACATGGATGTATGTTTAAATTTGATAGTTAAATGTTCTTCATTTTCCAAGACTTCTATGCACCTAAACTTAACTGATCAATTGATCTGGAATTCATAAAATGGGAATCCCACGCTACCTCTTAGTTTTATTTTCAAATGTTGTAGAAATAATATTTAGTAGATAATGTTGTATGAAAGGTACAATAAGTAGCGCACTCTTTTCCTATCGTTCCCATTTGTTAATTCGTTTGTAAAACAATAAATGTAACACATATACAAAATACAAAATCACCGGTAACTAAAGACATATATAAGATAAAAATGAAGGTCTTAAAACCGTTCCTGATATGCCATTTCGGACTAGTTGTAAAGCCCTTTTCTCCCCGAGTCTCCCACTATACCTTCTTTTATTACAGACTACCCACATGATAAAAAGAAGCACAATATTACTTATAGGAGGGCGATTACAACAATTTAGGACTTGAATTTCATTGTTAATGTTGATGTCATCTTCATAGTATGAACCAAAAATCATATTAACACCTTCAACCCTGAAACTACCAACATTACCTAGCATTTTATGGCAAGCACCGGCAAAATGTGGGGGAGAAGAAACCAAACTCAAAAACGAACACCAATGTGAACTGTTGTTACCTTCCTTCTCCCTCTTGCATCTCTATCATTCCTTTTTCCCCTCCCGTGTTTATTTAATTCTTTGCGAACTTGATTCTGGGTAGGAAATAAAAAAACTAAAGAACACAAACACCAGCCGCACCTGATTCTACTATGACATCAAGACCGCCCCCACAAGAAACATGAACAACAATACCAAAGCTAGTAGAAACCAGCAAACATTGGCTAGGGAAACCTGACTCGAGGAGAAAGCAAGGCCACTGCCACAAGAAACCAAACACAAACACCAGTCCAAACCACCGTTACCTTCAGTTTGCACCCTTCCTCTCTACACACGAATTTCTTAACAAGAAATAAAAAATTGTAACACGAAACCCACCAAAATTCACAGCTTTAGGGAATAGAATTTTCAGTAGGAAATCCATGGAATCTATAGCATAAAACCCAAAAATTTACAACAAAAAGATACAAAACTCACAGTAGGAAAGCCACGAATATCATTCATCTCATTTGGTAGGGGTAAAAGAAACTCTATGTTCCTGGCTTGGTTCACGATCTTTGCTACGAGTCCTGGGCACCACCATGGATTAGATGAAGAGGTTGCCCGCAAACACACTAGCGCCTATGTGCAGATAAATCGTTCTCCTAGAAATTGAAACAAATTTAAATTGGTGCAATTGTTGAACTCTATGGGAATTGTACCCTCAAAATCATTGTGGGATAAATCGATGGGCTGACCTGGTATTGGAATATATACATGTGTGGACACTTAGAATGAAATGATGTCTCTGCATAGATACACAAAACCTACTGAACACAGTAGGAAAGAGAGCATGTGCCATACCTTGGGCTAGGCACCTTCTCTCGAGCCCCGATACAAAGAAAGCAACAATGTGTCACTATGCATGCACAGTTTGATAATAAACTCTCTTCCTCCTCACTAAGTTGGTTTTGTTATGGTCTATTGACTCTCTTTCCGTCCTCACTTCAGTTGGCTAGTTATGGTCTATTGACTTGAGAAAACACTCATTGTTTTACTTTATTTACCACAAAATATGTCTGAAAGAAAGCTTTGAGCATGATATAGATGCTTTCACGAAGCAAGGCTATAACAACAACATAAATAGGTATTCAATCCTCGGTCCATTAACAATTTCTCTTTTTAAGTGCTTTCAAATAGGATAAGTAGGATAATTCTCATTTACCAATTAGAAAATGGAAAGGAGACTAGTCCCTAAGGTCAGGTAGGCTAAGCCTCGAGGAAGCCTAAGCAATGCATCACTAAGGGAGAGTTAGAACAAATTCCTAGGAAATAGGACCTAAGTCCTAAATACAAACCCAATCAACTAAGTAATAGATTTTCCATTATTTCTCCAACACTCCCCTTTAATGGAAAAATTGATTGTCTACAATACTAATGCCTAACATAAGCAACATGCCTGAGCTAGGCTTACAACTTGACTCTAAAAATTTCATCTTGACCTTTCTTGTTGTCACATAGTGATGGAGATAGAGCTTATTCCTTGGCTTGCTACTCCAAATGTGTTTCATCTTGACTTTGTTCTCCTTTACTTTCATCTTGGCTTTGTTCTTTCTCATTTTGGAACTTGGCTGAGTTCTTTGTCCTGAACACTTCCGAAGGTTCTTGGAAGTGTTTGTGTTTAATGCTTGCAAATTCTTCCAACTTCTCATAAGTGGGTTGCTTTGCTTCCCTTTCTCTATACAATCATCAATGCAGTGCTCAATGGACTATTGCAACATCAATTCTTAATAATATTTGATTTCTTCGGGGCTCCACTCCAATCATAAAAATTGACTCACTATTTTCTTAGTCAATTACTTCATTTTATTCCAAGTTTCCTTCATAATTAGTCACTACTAAAAATGAATTGTTCTCTTGTAAACATGCACACTCAAAAACATTGTTACAATCATATGAAAAATCATAGGAAGAACCATAGTGGTTCTTTTCATTTTGTTCTTCCAAGAGATATTTTCCTTCTTCATCTTTCTTCCCTATTGTAGTTTCATCAACATGACATTCACTTGAAAAATACACCACTAAGGGAGAATTAGAACAAATTCCTGGGAAATAGGATCTAAGTCCTAAATACAAATCCAATCGACTAACTAGATTCTCCATTATTTATCCAACACTCCCCCTTAATGGAGAAATCGATTGTCTACAATACTAATGCCTAACATAAGTAACATGCCTATTGTTGGAAAAATATCTGAGAGGGGGGGGTGAATCAGTTATTTATATATAAGATTGAACTTTTTCTTTTTCTATTGTAAATCTTTCTAGATTATTATTTAATGTGTTGCTGATAACTTAACATGCATAGATATACAATATTTAACCAATCACACAGGATAGAAGAGACATTGATTTTCATGAGGAAACCCATAAGGGAGAAAACCTCTTCTTCTAAGGATGTCAATCAAGCTCCAACTTTCATTTACACCATAGTATTTGACAACCAACTCAAATATGACTCTCCAAACTGTAATAGCAAGCTACAATTTTCAAAGAGCACCAACTCTCATATTTCTCTAGCACCAACTAGATGGAATCACCAACTCCCATAATATCTTCTAGCACCAACTAGAATTTATAGGACTACAATCCTCCCTAGCACCACCCTACCTCCCTTATTGAATCTTACAAAACTTACTTACTTGATATGTCTATGATCTGATCTGTTACAACTCCCTATGTCCTCTGCCTTCTTCAACTTTTATTCTTGGTTCCACTTCTGCATATTTCTACTTCTATGTTCTACGACTCCACTGCACTCTTCTTCGTCTATGATCCTCTCTTTCTCCTCCTATGTACCAATGCCTCTTTGTTCAATTTTTCTTTTGTGTTTTCTCTCTATACTCCATCTACATTTTATATGTTGCGCCTCTCTTATGCACTTCTGATATGCACCACTACATGTTTCTACCTGCATGTAAAAACTATCAAAAAAGGCACACACTCTCTTCTTTGTTTTTTGTCTTCTTCTTTTTTATCATGCTAAGTCCTCTGCTAGATAATGCCCGCAACTCTTCATCTTCTTTGGCAGTTATACTCAGTCTGTTCATCATCAATGGTCGTTATTCTCAGATTATTTGGCTTCTTTGATAGTGAGACCCTTTGTATTCTCTGTTACAGTTGAACTTATTCTCTCTGTTACAACTACACCTGATCTTATCTCACAGTTACAGGAGGTCTTCTCTGACCGTTACAGGAGGTCCTTGATAAGAAGCTCCTTGTGAACTTCACCCGCCCGAACTAGCACCGGGTGCAAGTTTCCCCCACGTGACCACCAACTGTGACCATATGTTAATCAAAAAGGTGCTTTGCGACTTCGTGTTTTGCGATCTCACGAGTTAGCTCTCCTCCATTCTTTGAAGTCTGAACTCCCAAACTTTGAACCAGATCAACAATCCACAATCCTCTATGATCCGACGGTCCAGAATTACTTCGCGACTTTGTGCTTCGCAATGTCAGCGGTCTACTCGACGCAGTTCTTCTGATTCGTGATTCTGCGAATATGCTGCCACATGTCCTTCTGAGCACTAGCGGCTAGGACTACCTCGTGATTTCTGACTTTGCGAGTTTTCGCTTCTCCTATGCACTCTAAAAAATTAAAGCTCGTGCATTTACCTATGGATCCAACAATAGTTGGTCCACACGCTCATATCTAACGCCTCATATTTGTTCTCCTCCTCTTCACCGTTGTTCCTCCTTTCTGTAATCTCATCCAATGGTCCATATTCTTCACAGTGCTCGATCCAACAACCACTGTCTCTCTTCTTCTTGAGCTTATGGTTTCTTCTGACTTAGAAGATTTTCTAAGAATTCTCTAAGTATCGAAAGGTTTCGACCTCTGAACCATCTCCTCTGAAACTGGTTGAAATGTCTCATCTTCACTTTTTATTCCTGAGCTCTATCTTCATAAAAGAGGACTTCCTGCGGTACTATCATCGTTGCTTTCTTATTTTCCATCATAGTTTTTGTTATTTCCATCAATGACAAGCACATTCTTCCTGTAAAGATGCCAACAATATCCCCCTTTGGCATTGATGGAAACCCTAAAAGGCTACACTATTCTTCTTAGGCCTCCAACTGTAGCATCCAGACCACACCTTTTTCTCTCCCTTTGACATAAATGTCAAAGAAAACTGAGAGTGACTATGTTCTCCCCCTGATCAGAGATACAATAAGAACTCTCCCCTTGATTAGATATACTATGAGCACTCTCCCCCTGATAAGATAGACTATTTTAATTTGATAACAGGTTCACGCCCAACTTCTGGCATAGATACTCAAACTAAGCCTTTGCAAGCAGTTTAGTGACGATATCAACAATATGATCTTTGGATGGAAATTAATGCAAAGAAACAAAAATGTTGGTTACCTGTTCCCTCAAGAAGTGATACTTGATGGGTATATGCTTGGTCTTGTAGTGAAACACATGATTCCTTGACACACTAATTGCACTAGTATTATCACAATGAATTGGGATCAGTGCAATATACTTTCCTTCCAAGTCTACAAGTGGCTAAATCATCCACAACAATTTGGTACATCAAGTGGTAGCTGCAATATATTCATCTTATGTAGTCAATAAGGAAATGGAGCCTTGCTTCTTGCACAACCATGCTACAAGAGAATCTGCTAAGAAGAATGCACCTCCACTCGTGTTTTTCCTTTCATCCATACAGTTAGCCCAATCAGCATCTAAATAGACTGATAATTGAAAATTCGGATTCCTAGGATACCATAGGCCATAGTTCATTGTTAATTTCAAGTATCTGAATATTCTTTTCACAGCCATCAAATGACTCTGTTTAGGTGCAGATTGATACCTTCCTACCATTCCAACAACATACATTATGTCTGGATGAGATGTTGTGATGTACAACATGCTTCCTATCATAGACCTATATGAACTCTAATCGACATCAGTTGAGTCATCATCCTTACCTAACTTGCATCGAGTGACCATAGGTGTGCTCACAGGTGAAGAATCTTCCATTTGAAACTTTTTCACCATTTCTCTTAGATATTTCTCCTGAGAAAGAAATATCCCTTCAAACCTCTGAGTAATTTGTAGGCCAACAAAAAATTACAGTTCCCCTATCATAGGCATTTCAAGTTTAGACTGCATGGCATAAGAAAACCATTGTACCAATGAAGCATTATTACTTCTGAATATGATGTCATCTACATAGACCAACACAATGAGAAAATAATTATCCTCTGTTTTGATATACAGATTGTAGTCAATTGTTCCTCTCTTGAACCCTTTGTCTTGAATATATTTATCCAGTCTGTAATAACAAGCATGCGGATCTTGTTTCAACCCATATAAGGTTTTCTTCATCTTGCAGACAAATTCATGGTTATCTGACAGTTGGAAACCCTTTGGTTCTTCCATATAGACTTCTTCTTTCAGATCTCCATTTAGAAAAGATGACTTGACATCCATTTGATAGAATTTAAACTGCTTATGATAAGCATAGGCAAGAAACATTCTAAAAGATTCTAATCTTTCTACGGGTGCAAATGTTTCATCAAAATCCAATCCTTCTATTTGAGCATACCCTTTGCAGACCAATCTAGCTGTATTTATTACAATATTTCCTTGCTCATTCATCTTATTTTTGTATACCCATTTGGATCCTATTACATTTTTATTTGTTGACCTAGGAACAAGTTCCCAAGTATCATTCTTTTCAATTTGATCCAATTCCTCATTCATTGATTTTAACCAATTTACATCTTTACTGGCTTCATTAAAGTTCTTGGGTTCCGCCATGGATATGAAGGCTATATGTGATTGCTCGGTGTCTTTGATTAACCTTCTCCTAGTTTGTACACCTCCGTCTTTCTCACCAATTATTTGACTTGCAGTATGATTCTTTTGAGTAATTCTGGAGGAAGGATTTGATGGTGATTGTTGTCTTGACTCTTCATGTCTAGGTGTCTCTTCTCCACCTGATTCATCATCTTCTTGTGACTTTGAGATTTGTTGCTCTTAATTTTCATCATTTTCATCATATTCTTCATCTGACTTGGTGCTTACTCTCTGTTGATCTTTTGAAGGAGCTTCTTCATCAATTCAAACATCAATACAGTCTACTAATTTATGCATTCTTTTGTTAAAGCATCTATATCATTTATTGTTCATTGAATATCCTAAGAAGATACCTTCATCAGCTATACCATCAAATTTTCTGAGATGATCATCATTATTTTTTACGTAGCATTTACTTCCAAATACTTTGAAGTGCTCAATTGATGCAAGTTGACCAAACCACAACTAATATGGAGTTTTATCACTGTTCATCCTTAGATGTGCTTTGTTTAGAATATGAACAGTCGTGTGAACAACCTCCACCTAGAATGTTTGTGAAATTTCCCTTTCACTCATCATAGCCCTTGCCATCTGCTGAATTGATCTATTTTGGCATTCTATAACTCCATTTTGTTGAGGAGTACCTAGAATAATATATTCTCTTTTAATTCCATGTCTATCAAAAAATTCTTTGAAATTTTTTGACAGAAATTCTCCTCCCATGTCTGAGCGAATTGCCTTTAACTTCCTTCCTGTCTCATTCTCATCTAACTCCTTAAACATTTTGAACTTCTCAAACGCATCAGATTTTTCTCTAAGAAAGGAAACCCACGTAAGTCTTGAGAAGTCATCAATGACAAACATAAAGTACTGTTCTCCTCTAGTTCCTTCCTTTCGCGATGGTCCACATAGAGCCATATGAATAATTTGAAGTGGTTTCTCAAGAGATGTGAAACTCTTCAATTTGAATTGAGCACGAGTCAGCTTCCCCATTTGATAGGATTCACATATAGAGTTATAAGGCTTAGATATTCTTGGATGATCTTTCATAGCACCTTCATTATTCATATTGACAATATGATCAAAATTCAGGTGTCCAAGCCTTCTGTGCCATAATCAACTTTCATCAAATTTTCTTAAGTGACATTCCTCCTTATCTTCCTTCAAAACATAGACATTGTTTTCAGTTCTAACCCCTTTTGCAATCAACTCTCATGTGTTCATTGTTTTTATTTTACAATCTTTGGTAGTGAAAGTGACTTCACATCCTCTGTCACACACCTGACTAACACTAAGAAGATTATGATTTAATCCATCAACAAATAATACATCTTGAGCTTTTCCTCTTCCATTACTTAAACTTACTAGACCTTTACCTCTAATCTTTCCTAGAGCATCATTTCCAAAAGTCACATTTCTTGATTTACTTTCTTTGAGTAATAGGAACTTACTTTTGTCACCTGTCATATTGTAATATCCCCGATCTCGCGGATCGAGATATTTTCTACTGATCTATTATTCTATCTTGCAGATTTGATACACTGGGGGTTTATGGATGCGCTTCAGTTGTGTGTTTGAGATATTGATGGTTATTGCATGTGCATGTGGGTTATTGAATCTACATGTCGGTTATTTCATGTGCATGTTGCATATTTATGGTTTAAACAACATATGAAGGATTCATGCAGAAGTAAAGAACATCAACTACCCAATATCATGTATAATATAGTTCGAGCATGGAAATATAATAGCCTATTGGAAATATAGAATATAAACGTTAGCCATATCTCATGGATCAGTACTGGAATACAATCAAATAACATAAAAATACCCATGATCAGAAGATGATAGAAGATCTGATGCATGCACAGATAGATAGACAAAAATATGTGATTCCGGCGAAGTACAATAACCGCTACCAGTTGGAAAACTCGTTCGTAAGTTCAGACCATCGGAATACACTGGAAACTACTCCAAAACAAGTGCCCTGACCTCTAGACTGAAATGAGTGAGTGCCAGATCTCGAATCTGGTCTCTAAGGGACTGGATCTGGACCCAGGGGGTTTGTGCACCTCCTAGAGCACTGTATGCACCCCAAAGGATTCCACCAATAGAATATGCTACTATATGGCTCAAAATGATCGTCTCGCCAAATAAGAAAATGGGTTGGAAGGATTTTTTTGGATCTTCTCTGAAACTCTGCATGCAACACCAAATGTCTGTCCGGAAGAGATGCGCCCTAAATGGTTGAATGAGTTGATATACAAGATTCCACTGTTAGAATATGATGATATATGGCTCAATAGAAGCGCGCTAGCTATATCTCAAATGGGTTGGAAGGAAACTGCAATCTCGATACGGATCCCATGTAGCTCTCCAAACCCTCAAACTGACTTACGCCCTCATTGGCTGAGCTGTGCACTCTAAAATGGATACTCCTGAAAAGTATGGTGAAGTACCTGGATGGTATCTCTGATGGGATAGGGTGTGTCTCTCAACACCGAAATCGATCAATGGTGGTGGTTTCCTCCAAAAATCCACAAAACAGTAAGTTTGACTCTCCTCCTCCTCTAGGAACTCTCAACATCAAATCATAACAATGCATAATGAATTAGGTTGCTTTACCCTTCCTTTATAGCTTCTCGAATCCTTAATTCATTGTTAAACTTTTCCCTCCAAGTGACTTTCACTTTATTTTATTATTCATTGATTAAATCACTTAATTAATTAATTAATTAACCATTTTACCTCTATAAAGTGATTTATCCATCTTAATGGATTATCCAGCCACTGAAAGTCACTTCTCATAATCTTATCCTGTAATGCTCTTCCTCTCGATTCTGATGAACTATTACACTAAGAGGTTTCTCCAAGTAGTATGCCCATTATGACCTTCTTAGTGAATTTAATTAAGATATGACCCATAATAACTTAAAATTACGGAAATCATCGGAATGCAATGGAACCAAAGCCAAGTTGTGCGGAATGGATCCCGATGACGAACAATGTAAGTTCGACCCAATAAAACCCCTCAATATCTCTCTAACTCTCTGTCACCCCTATCTGGCTACTCTGGTAGGCATAACACTCTTTAATGTTATAATGTCCCAAAATGGGGACATTACAGTCTTCCCTGCCGAAATATTGCTTGTCCTCAAGCAATAATTGAATCCAACTACATATGATACCGAAGTTCCATATTGTTGATGTGCGAAATTGACCGTTCGTCAACTGAGAGAGTGGAACCGGTCCAGGGTTGTCTAAATAACCCAAGCCGTTTGGAATGAACCACCCTGATGGGTTTAACGGCTCCGTTGGCCGCTCTAAGGTCTTTTAAAAAAACCAAAGAGAAAACTAAACTAACTAATCTATCTAAAATAAAGCAAACTAAAACAAACTAAAACTAGCTAAAACTAACTAACTAAAACTAAGTAAAAGAAATTAAACTAACTAACAACAAACAAATTAACTAAAAACAAACTAACTAACTATTACACTAATCTAATTAAAACAAACTACTAAATAAACTAAAACTAAATATAGCTATTCTAACTATTATATACAATCTACTAATTACTATTATAATAACTCAAATCAACTATCTAATTACTAGCTGCAATATTACTTATTCACAAATGTACACTATAAACAACCTACAGATTTAATTAAAACCTGCAAAACTAGTGTGTTTTCTTCCCTAAGACAGCAAAGAATCTGTTTTTGATTTTTATATTTTATGAAGAAAAAATAAAACTACTGAAATTAAACAATCTAATATAAATCTAATTAAAATTATTTCTAAAATAAACTACTTAATGAAAATAGCAAGGAAAAGATTAACTGATCTGGAAGCGCTCCTAATTCGTCCTGTGTTTGATGACTCTGAAGCTGGTCGGAGGAAGGAAACTCACACCACTTAATCCCAAAGCTTCTCGTAAACGATTAGTTGCGCTGCTCTTTGAGTTGTTTACAGGACAAACAAGACATAAAAAATCATAACAATCTTATGATTAATAAATCTCTGCAATAAGGGAAACCTGTTATGCACAAACTTATATTTGATAATTCAATTTATGAAGAAGATAAACCTGTCATTCACAAACTGGACTAAACAATTGCTATGTTTTTTATACAATTGGAAGAAACTAGATATGGATTACAGTGATTAAAATTATATCATTTTCACATGATCTAGATAGCTAAAGTAGTCATAAATCATAAACAAATTGATATACACAACATGAAACAAAATGTTGATATAATGAGAGGCTAAAGCTGTGACACAACACCAAATTCTGCTTCAGCCTGTATTAAAAATCCATATCCCTGTTCTCCCATGAATGCGGATGAACATTATTACAAAAATCATAAGTATATATAAGTCTCTCCATAGGGTAAAACATCCATGTGGATAATATCAAACAGTTTTACATAATCAAGGAACGATCCCCAAAATCGACTAAACTAGGAAAATAAAATGCAAGTGAAATCTTCGCAATATCTCCCAACTGCTCATCAAAGCCACTGCCATTTCGAATTGATCTGCAATAGACCAAAAATAACCAATTAGATAGACATTTCATCAACAAAACAATTAAAATTTGATCCTACAGACTTAGCTATAGAATCATCTAATTCTGTAGCTAGTCTAAAATAGCATACAGGATCATATAGCAATCAAATGAAATCTTTTCAAAAAGAATCAAATCCAATTTAATTTTCTTTTAATAAATATCCAAAATGAATCACTATAATTCCAATGAGTTTATCATTCAAACTAACAAAATAAAAAAGGATTCAATCAAAACAGGGTAAGAATGCTCTATTTTTTAGTTGCCATAAAATCAGGTCAAATATTAACCAAACCGTTTCATATCAAATGAAATTAATAATATAATCCAACATAATCATAATCGATACAATCATAATCATAATTGATTTGCTAGGCCTGTAACAATGTGCATACGATTTATATCGTTTTAATCAAATGCCAATATAGAAAGACTCGTTACGATTATAGTCAAATAAAATATTCATAACAGCATGAAACTTTGCCATAGATTTCAATCGTTGAGCGTTTACACAGTCAATAGACAAGATCACATAGTGATCATAACCATCAACAACAGTGATAATCATAAACTGGGCAAAAATCGAAACAAATCATAACTAAGTCAAATATAGAAACAAATCGTAATCCTGGGCATAATCACTTTTGTTTCCAAATCAATTTAAACAGTATATTTGTTACAATATGAAATGAACTGATAACACGGTCAAACAATGTGAATCAATTGGTTGGGTATAATAGTTATGACTCATATCTATTCGCAATTTAGTTATACCAGAAATAGCCTGTGTTTAGAAAAGATGTTAACAACTTCAATAAGCAATAGAGTACTTAGTGCAGGCCAAATCGAAACAATCAAATCCATACCGAATCAAAGCTAAATCCAATCAAAACTAATACGGGAAACGAAATCCGATTTAATCAAACAAAAATATGCATATGGTGCATGCTTATGTGTCAAAGCAAATCACTTTGTAAACAAAGCAAAGAGCTTGTCATATAAACAGGTGATAGTCATACCAGTGAGGCTACTCGGGCTATGCCAATTTTGAATTAACAACCGTTGTAGCCGACTCCACGTTCTTAAACAAAATCGAACCTGTTGTTCGCTCTTTCTTATTAGTGGTTGATTTAGCCCTTTGACTGGTGAGCGTTGCAACTTGATCTTCCAGAGCATGAATTCTGGACTACAGCATTGGCACATCAAGGTAATACCTTTCTAACCATGCGCCACATTGATCACATGGTGGGGTAGCTGCTTGAGATAGAGCAGGAGGGGGCTTTGACGAGTCATCGGGGGTTTCACAAGGCATTTTAATGT
>JZKD02S2282192.1:175599-191747 GCA_000966675.3 Picea glauca | reverse complement strand
TCTCGCTCACCACAGGTTTGTCAACCTGTGGTGGGATTGAGTCCTCAAAATTATTACGAATAAGAAAATCATTCCAACAGTCTCGGCGTAACCCCAAATGACAAACCACAAGCATCTTAATTAACCCAAAGTGAAAGAGGTTGTTATCGGCCTGGCTCTGTTTATACCTTTTATACATTTTAAACAAACTCCTATGCAGGTAATAAGGCATATTAAGTTCATAGCCCATGAAAACCATAAGTAGCCGAAGGTGGTACAAGAAAACGAAACCATACCGGCCCTCGCAGGTGATGAACTGCTTGGTTATCATCAACAAGTCACGCCAACATTGCTTGAGCATATTTGTAGGCAAACCTCTGTCACATGAGTTCACCTTTCGAGACTCGAAGAGCAATGTCCACGGGACATCTTCCACTTTACAATTTTTTGACCATTTCTATCCAGTAGCAGGAAGACCGGTAGCTAAACTGAGAAATTGCTCATCAATTTCTAACTGCACATCCCCAACCTTGGCTCGACATCCATCAAAGGTTAATGCGAATTGTCGAGCCACACTAGGGTTAAAGCCATCAAACTTTCAGATGAATGGGAGCCAGCCAAACTCTTCAAGGTCACTGTAAGCACCATCAAACATCAACAATGCCTGGCAACCATTGGGTTTAGCCCTCACGACTGGAACCATGGTGCGGGCGCATGGTAGGGTTTGGATTGAACACAACAATACAAAGGAGCAAAATCGTTTGGGCTAACAGCTACGAACGATGAAAGGGGAGACAAATTAATGCGTGCGTGCGAGGGTGGTGGGATTATCACTGCCATGCAGCATAGTAATGGCATGGTACAACATTGTTCAATCAATCATAATATCACTTAAACCATATTAATCGACAAACCCAAAATTTAAGCGGTGGATGGTATACCATTATGCCAAAGTATCGTTTGCAATCATAAATGTTCAATACGAAATCAAACCCAAAGTTTAACATGAGCCATTGTAATGATTCAAACCAATTCCATTCAATATGAAATCAAACTCATATGTTACCCATGCGCTTGCTACATAATGTGTATTCAAAGTTTATAAAACATTTTGACAAGAGGTAGAATCGATAAGCCAAGAGCTTATAATAATAAGGATCATATCATATAAAAAAAAACAAAAAAAAAACAGAATCAACTATGACCCCTATATAATCAAGTATAACCAATAAATATTCATGCTCAATGCCTTATCAATCAAATAGAAGTCAAGTCGTGCAATCAAAGTAAGAATAGGCATATGAAAATAGATCGAAACACCATTCCAGTCACTCAATAATAAACCAAAGGTAACTGCCTTTCAGAAAATCAATAAAAACAATCATGACAGTTCAAATAACGATGGAGGATTTTTCACGCTTTCAGTCGTGAAAACCAAATGGAGACCCATTTGAAAATTGTCGCAAAGAAAGAAAATATCATTTATTTGCAAAATGCGACGATAATTTTAAGTTCAGAAGACAAAAGGTGTAGGCAGCTTATAGGGCATTGGAAAAATTGAATTGGCTGCCAACACATATCCACCTATGTGACACAAGGTATACTCCCTTCAAGATGTGGCCTCTCCAAGTGCTCACCACGCATGAAACCCACATTTTGTTGATGAGTAGAATGATAAATGGACAAAGAATCCCAGTCAAGTCCTCGAACAACCACTCTACTCGAAACTCAACTCCATCAATCACGGAACTACCAAGCACTCCAATCCCTGGATCCCATATCCGAATGTGAACTGCAATGCCTCGTGAAATATAGTCATGTAACATATCACTACCATGAGTCTCCTACAAATAGAACATGGTCTCAACCCGAAATGAGTCTGTCCTACAAGACAATACCAAGCCCAACACGGCCTCCACCAACTGAAGATGTTTCTACCATAGTGAGGTACTACAAGACCTCAACGAATCACCAATAAGTGACATGCTCCCCCCAATATTGAAGCTCACTGGAAAGTCAAAGTGACTTCCCCCTGCAAAGATCCACTCATCTCCATCATTCAATGAAATTCCCAACCCTATAATCCTACGGTCCCATGCTAGCCTCTAACAAGGACCATCACACGGACGCTGCACTACTGTGATCATGATTGCCCGCTCAAAATATACATACTAGATCCCCCACTCCTGGATTCTCATGCTGAAATACCTGTGAAAACTGGGCCTGCTATCAAGAAGCTAAATCTGTAAAGGTATCTCTGTGGAACCATCATCTGCCCAACCACCTCCATACTCGATCATGAGTATCAATAGGGAGAACCTATGTCGCCACATAGAACAAGTCCCTACAATCCCTCTCAAAACCATCCAAGAGTGAAGTATGTTTCTCTCTGGCACAACCTGGGCCATCATAAGATGAAACAACCCACTAACCAAATGGAATCCTGGATCCCATGGAAAAATTGGAAGTTCATCACTTCCAATTCTCACTAAGTACTCATGTGTCATACTGATAACTGTCAGAAGCACTCCATCCTCATCCCAATGAGAATCTGAATATGTGTCACCCTATGAGATATATTTTATCCCATGGCCTATGATGCTCACCATCACGCCCAAGGTCTCAACTATTTTTTCCTGATGATCCACCACTATCCTACTATATGCAATAAAGACACTCCTGTCAGGTGGTATCAGCCTACCCACTCTCCATGTCCCCTAACACTGTCTATGTCCCCCTATGTTGTTGTCAATGATGAAAGTATTAGGAGAACCTAACAAAAACATATATAACCGACTGTAGGACTGGAAAGTATCATATGCTTTGGTCAATCCCCACGATTTGACCAAAAACTCATCCACTAGTACGCATGGTGAATCATCATCTAAACTCCAACTATTAGATACAACAATAGATAACTCCACAAATTGTTGGTTAATCACTCTCCCTGCATCATCACTCAGATAGATGATGCTACTGTGAAGGTGATCTCCCATAACTATGTGCTGCCACAAGGGGGAGGAATCTCCATGTTGCACTAAGTATGTCTCCTCCCTGCAATCCAATGCATCCCCATGAATCCCACTGTACATATCTGTATGTCTCTGTGAACTACCACTCATCACTGTATGCCCCTGCATACTCATGTGATCTCCTGTATACACTTGCAACATCATGGATCCTGGGTGTACTATGGGGTCATCCTCTACATGAAGGTCAACCAATCCTGGAACACAAATGGAAGTGTCCTCATAACTACCCCTGTCTCTGGAATCCTCATGTGTATGTGTCTGCTCATCTATCTCAACACCCCTCGTGAAGGGTGGTCCCTGTGACCTCTGGACTTCCTCCAACAATGTAACTAAGGAACATATCTTACTCTTTGTCGAGATAGATATAGTGTATCTCTGACCAGTCTCCTCAAGGAGCTCATCTAATCTGAACTCTGATTCTTGAGGGGTTGTATGTTTTCCTTCCAAGAATCCTCATGTTCTCACCAACTCATGAGTGAGTCGGTCCAGCTCCAACTCTTGCTCCCTCAGGGCCCTATGATACATCTGACCAACCTCCAATAGGTAATCTATGTCCATAAACAACTATTGGTAGTCGGCCCTCATCATAGTTACTCTTTCTCTGAGAGTATGAAAGTCATCCATGGAAAATCCCCCATCTGAACTATCATGTTCCATCGATGCCCTCCAACAATAATTTGCCACCAATGCATGTGTATCATCCATGCATCTAGTGTCTTCCATGATCATGTCCTCGTTGAATCTCAATTGTCCTCTCTAGTGTTGTGACTCTTGATCAGAGTCCCGCTGAGGTCCTACATCATTCTCCTCACTACTATTGTCAACAATGGAATCCCCAACAACACATTCCTCAAAAGATAAGGAGTTGAACTGCCCACTATCCACTATGCTATTGAGTCCTCCTGTATGCCACTGCACACCATCACCAACTGCTACCCCCATCTGAATCGCACAATATCCTATATGGGCAGTTGTATCCTCCTGTGCGCTCACTCTGCTAATGTCATTTGCACTTGGATCCCATACGGATGTGTCTAGACATGAGATATGGTCATCCTGGCCCATGTAGAGTGCACCCTCATCACTATGGACTGGTACTATAAGTGAGTATCCTATCAAACTGTCAATTTCCACAACCTGATCTAGAAATGGAATCTCCAAAAGAGGTGACTCCCTCTCCCCATATTGGTTGGTATGTGTAAGGTCAACTGTCTCCTAGTCATGTCTCTCCTCCTAGGTCTGGAGATCCATATGTCCCTGGTGTACAATCCTCACACAAATCTCCTCCACCATATAAGGAATGCCACTAATATCCTCATGTGTCGTGGCTAGCATAGGTGATTGAGAAGATGAAAAATGTGGCTCACTCATCATAGGAATCTCATCATCCTCCATACATGACTTCCTGGAAGCCATGTCTACACCCATAGGTAGGTCATCCAACCTCCTAATCTCATCATGTCTAAGTGACAACACATATGAATCCTCACGTGTGTCACCGCTATGTTGAAGTGTTGAATCTTCAACATTACCTAATGGGGAAGATGAAATAAATGCGTTATCATCCTATCCATCCAAATGTCCCTCAAATGCGCAAGAGTCACTAGCCTCCATCTCGACCATTTGGTTGAGCTTGTAGTACATGTCTAACTTTTGTACCCCATCTCTAGCAGTGCATTTGGATGATCCATCAAAAGAAGGCATGGTGAGTTTACCAACTTTCCGGATGAAATCTATGTTATGCCCCTATTGTTGTTGTTGTCCTCCTCTTCGAGGTTCTCTAGGATGGTTCATGCCCCTGAGTCCATAGTACTCGATCAATGTCATGCCATGATGGAAGTGACGGCCCAATGCTGCATACTCCCTCTTGTACTCCGCAATGTCTTCCACCTTAGTGGGACACCTCTGTGCTAACGATTGTTGTGTTTTTGTTGGAGGTGCCCTCTCAAAACTAAGGAACCATGGTCTAGGAATCCTACTCGAAGATGTGTATGTGTGAGTAGGTGTCTGGGGTCTACTTCCTACCCCCGAGTTCCCCTGTGCTGCATGTGGGGCTGGTGTGCTTGGGGTGTCCACTATAGCTAATCTATCAGCCAACTGTGCCAAAGACTGCTTCATGGTCTACTAACTGACTATCAAATCATTGACTACCTGCATGAAGGTTGTCTCTCGATCCATGGGTTCCTTACCAGTGCCCTCTAACCTCTCATATCTATCTCCCCACATCCTCTCTACCTTCTAGGTCACCCACTGAACTCATCAACTTTAGTCATAGGCTGGCAGGACTAAATCTCTGATACCACTATAATATCCCTGATCCCGCAGATCGAGATATCTGCTACTGATTTATTATTTTGTCTTGCAGATCTTATACACTGGGGTTTTCTGGATGCATTTCAGTTGTATGTTTGAGATCTTGATGGTTATTGCATGTGCATGTGGGTTATTGCATGTGCATGTTGCATATTTATGGTTTAAACAACATATGAAGGATGCATGCATGAGTAAAGAACATCAACTACCCAATATCATGTATAATACGGTTCGAGCATGGAAATACAATAGCCTACTAGAAATATAGAATATAAACATCAGCCAGATCTCATGGATCAGTACTGGAATACAATCAAATAACATAAAAATACCCGTGATTAGAAGATCACAGCAGATCTGATGCATGCACGGATAGATCGACGAAAATATGTGATTCCGGCGAAGTACGATAACCGCTACCAGCTGGAAAAATCATCTGAAAGTTCAAACCATTGGAATACGCTAGAAACTACTCTAAAAGAAGTGCCCTAGACTCTAGACTGAAATGGGTGAGTGCTAGATCTCGAATCTAGTCTCCAAGGCACTAGATCTAGACCCCTGGGGGGTTTGCGCACCTCCTGGAGCACTGGATGCACCCCAAAGGATTCCACCAATGAAATCTGCTACTATATGGCTCAAAATGATCGTCTTACCAAATAAAGAAATGGGTCGAAAGGATTTGTCTGGATCTACTCTGAAACTCTGCATGCAACACCAAATGTTTGTCCTAAAGAGTTGCACCCTAAATGGATGAATGAGTCGATCTACAAGATTCCACCGTCATAATCTGACGATAGATATCTCAAAGGAAGTGCGTTGGCTAGATCTCAAATGGGTTGGAAGGAAACTGCAATCTGGATACAAATCTCATGCAGTTCTCCAAACCCTCAAACTAACTTGTGGCTGAGCTGGGCACTCTGCAATGGATACTCCTAAAAAGTACAATGAAATACTTGGATGGTATCTCCAATGGGCTAGGATGCGTCTCTCAACGTTAAAACCGATGAATGGTGGCGGTTTCCTCCAGAAATCCACAAAACAGTAAGGTTGACTCTCCTCCTCCTTTGGGAACTCTCAACATCAAATCATGTCAATCCATAATGAATTAGGTTTATTTACCCTTCCTTTATAGCTTCCCGAAACCCTAATTCATTGTTGACCTTTTCCCTCCAAGTGACTTTCACTTTATTTTATTATTCATTGATTAAATCACTTAATTAATTAATTAATTAACCATATTACCTCTAAAAAGTGATTTATCCATCCTGATGGCTTCTCCAACCACTGAAAGTCACTTCTCATCATCTTATCCTATAATGCTCTTCCTCCTGATTTCGATGAGATATTACACTAAGAGGTTTCTCCAAGTAATATGCGCATTATGACCTTCTTAGTGAATCTAATTAAGATATGACCCATAATAACTCAAAATTACGCAAATCGTCAGAATGCAACGGAACCAAAGCCAAAATGTGTGGAATGGATCTTGATGATGAACGATGCAAGTCAGACCTAATAAAACCCCTCAATATCTCTCGAACTCTCTGTCACCCCTATCTGGCTACTCTGGTGGGAATAACACTCTATAATGTTATAATGTCCCAAAATGGGGACATTACACATATGACTAGAGCACCCGATGTCAATATACCATGGGTTATTTTGTCTTTGAGCTGAAAACACTAATCCAAACTTATTATATTCTTTCTTGTTCCAAACCTTGATGTTTTTATCTCTGTGATTTGAATCTGGATTATAATTCTTTAGTCGAAAATATGGAGCTTTATGTCCATAATTGTGGTAGATGTAACATTTTAGTTCATTCAATAAAGGATCATAACGATTGTTATGCTTAATCTGCATCTTTTTCCCAGCCATCACATGATTTGCAATCTATGGCTTTTTGTTACTTGGTTGTCTCATTCTTTGTTGTGGTGGATATTTATTCCTTGAGTGTCTTGATTGCTCATGTCTAAATCTTAAGGAACAATTTACATCTTTGTGGACAAAGTTAGAACAATAAAAACAATATCCATAGAAAAAATATGTGTACCTGGAAAATGGTTGTCTTCTTAGAGCAGGTCGATTTCTTCCATGCTGATGATTTCCTTGAGCAGAGGGTGTGTTATTTATTTGTTCTACAGATTTAGTTCTGGTATCTTTTTCTTCACTCCTCCTTCGCAACTGATTATCTTCCTTTGTTTCTGCAGGTTTGTTGTTGTCAATGGTTGTAGAATGGACAAACTTGATGGATTCTTTGTTGCTTGACCAACCACTACTTGATCCCTCTTCAAAACCCAGACCATCTTTCAACTTTGGATTCCTTTGTTGATTTATAATGGTGGATAATCCTTCTGAGGCTTTAATACTTGTCAGATTATGATGATATAAGGCATGGAATTTCTATAGATCTTTTCTGACTGACACTACTTTAGCTTCCAATTTTTCACCTTTTGTTTTGGCTTCCCTCAATTTTTGTTTGAGGATGTCTTCAATCTTCTTAGCTTCTTATGACTTAACCTTCAACAGAGTAATTTCTTCAGATGGTTCATTGCATGTTTTGTCATACCTGAGCAGTAACTTTTTTTATTTTCTTTTCTTTTCTCTGAGTCTATCAATCTCTTCCATGGCACTGACAAGTTCCCCTTCAATATCTACTACTTCTTCACAATCAACGAACTAACTTCATGTATCTTTGTTGTTTAGATCTTATGAAGATATTAGCATGAAATCATTTATTTTACTTTCAATAGAAGACTCATTGTTTTCATCATCTGAAGGATCGTCATCATTGTTTACACAAAGGATTTTCTTCTTAAAATTATTCTCTTTATAGAATTTCTTGTGTTTCTGCTTCTCTTCATCGTCATATGTCTGATCCTTTATTTTGTGAGGATACTTAGATGCAAAATGACCTATCTTTCCACAGTTGAAACATTTGAAGGGAATTTTACCTTTGTATTTCCCTGATCCTTTCGCTAGTAGTCTCACAAAATTTGCTTCAATCTCATCTATATGGGAGTCTGTGTTTTTCTCTGCTTTAAAGGATGCCTCTATTGTAGTGGATTTACCTTTGGTGATTCTCATTTCATAAGAAGTTAGGGTTCCAAGAATTCGATCTAGTGTCAACGTTTCGAGATCAGTTATTTCCTCTATAGTAGAGACCTTTGAGTTAAATCTATCAACAAGAGATCTTAATATTTTATGGACTAGAAAAGATTCATCTATTGCTTCACCTAGACCTTTCATAATGTTGACAAGTTCTTCTATACATAAGAAATACTTACTGATAGTTTCATCTTCATCCATCTTTAACTGCTCAAATTTCAATCAGTGATTCTGAAGTTTTGCGTCTTTTACCTTTTCATTACCCTCATAACTACTTATCAACTTGTCCCACATAACTTTTGTTGAATCATAGTGTATGACTTTGAAAAAATCGACTTCTGCAAGTCCACTGAGGATGAAATTCATTTCTTTTGCATTAAAGCTAAACTCCAACTTATCATCTTTTGAGGCCAAGACTACAGGCTTCACATATCTAATTTCAACAACATCCCAAACATCAACACCCAAAGACATTAAATATGTTATCATCCTTATTTTCTAGAAGGCAGAGTTTGTTCCATCAAACAGAGGGGCTCTATTAGTTGAACTTCCTTCATGACTAGCCATGTTCAAGCTTATGGATCTACCTTTGATCAAAGGCACCAACTCTGATACCAATTGTTGGAAAAATAACTTAGAGGGGGGGGTGAATCAATTATTTATATATAAGCTTGAACCTTTTCCTTTTCTATTGTAAATCTTTCTAGATTATTATTTAATGTTTTGTTGATAACTTAACATGCATAGATATACAATATTTAACCAATCACACTATATACACAGAGACACTAATTTTCATGAGGAAACCCATAAAGGAAGAAAACCTCTTCTTCTTAGGATTTCAATCAAGCTCCAACTTTCATGTACACCATAGTCTTTGAGCACCAACTCTAATATGAGGCTCCAACCTCTGATAGAAAGCTACAATTTGCGGAGAGAACCAACTCTCATATTTCTCGAGCACCAACTAGATGGAAGCACCAACTCCTAGGTTTCTCTAACACCAACTAGATGGAAGAACCAACTCCCAGAATATCTTCTATCACCAACTAGAATTTAGAGGACTACAATCCTCCCTAGCACCACCCTACCTCCCTTATTGAATCTTACAAAACTTACTTACTTCATCTGTCTCTGATCTGATCTGTTACAACTCCATGTCTCCTCTGCCTTCTTCAACTTTTATGCTCGGTTCCACTTCTACATATTTCTTTTTCTGTGTTATGCGACTCCACTGCACTCTTCTTCGTCTATGCTCCAGTATTTCTCCTCCTACGTAGCACTGCCTCTATGTTCAGATTTTCTTCTGTGTTTTAGATCTATGCTCAATCTGCATTCTATATGTTGTGCCTCTCCCATGCACTTCTAATACGCACCACTACATGATTCTACCCACATGTAAAAACTATAAAAAAAAGGCACACACTCTCTTATTTGTTTTGTGTCCTTTTTTTTTATAACACCAAGTCCTCTTTTAGATAATGCCCGCAACTCTTCATCTTCTCTGGAAGTTATACCCAGTTTGTTCATTATTAGTGATCATTATCGTGAGATTCTTTGGCTTCTATGACAATGAAACCCTTCATCTTCTCTGTTATAGTTGAGCTTATTCTCTCTGTTACAGTTACACTTGATCTTCTTTGACAGTTATAGGAGGTCTTCTCTGACCGTTAAGGAGGTCCTTGGTAAGAAGCTCCTTGTAAAATTCACCCGCGCGAACTAGCACTGGGTGCAAGTTTCCCCCATGTGACCACCGGTTGTGACCATACGCTAATCAAAAAGGTGCTTCGCGACTTCGTGTTTCGCAATATCGCGAATTATATCTCCTCCATTCTTTGAATTCTGAACTCCCGAACTCCGAACCAGATCAACGATCCACAATCCTCTGTGATTCGACAGTCCAGGATTACTTCCTGACTTCATGCTTCGTGATTTCTACAAGTTGCTTGACACGGTTCTTCCAATTCGGGATTCTGCAAACCTACTTATCTGCTGCCATGTGTCCTTTCCAACATCAACGACTAGGATTTTCTCACAATTTTGGAATTCGTGAGTTTTTCCTTCTCCTATGCACTCTAAACAATTAAATACCATGCACTTACCTCTTTATCCAATGACAGTTGGTCCACACGCTCAGATCTAACGCCTAAGATCTGTTCTCCTCCTCTGTGTGCTTATTCCTTCTTTCTGTACTCTGATCTAATGGACCATATTCTTCACAGTGCGCAATGCTTATTCTCCTCCTCATGAGCTTACGATTTCTTCCGACTTAGATTATTTTATAAGTATTCTCTAAGTATTCAAAGGTTTCTGCCTACGAACCTTCTCGTGTGAAACTGGTTGAAATGTCTCGTCTTCTCTTTTTCTTCGTGAGCTCTGTCTTCATAAAAGAGGACTTCTTCCGGTACTATCATTTTTTCTTTCCTTTTTTCCATCATCGTTGTTTTTCTTTCCATTAATGAAAAGCACATTCTTCCTATAAACATGCCAACACCTGTTAGTCTTAGTCTCGGCTAGGCTTACAACTTGACTCTAACAATTTCATCTTGACCTTTCTTGTTGTTAGATAGTGATGGAGATGGAGCTTGTTAGATAGTGTTGTTAGATAGTGATAGTGATAGAGATGGAGCTTCTTCCTTGGCTTGCTACTCCAAATGTGGTTCATCTTGAGTTTTTCCTGCTTTACTTTCATCTTGGCTTTGTTCTTTCTCATTTTGGAACTTGGCAGTTGACTATCATTCTTTGTCCTCAACACTTCCGAAGGCTCTTGGAAGTGTTTGTCTTTAATGCTTGCAAATTCTTCCAATTTCTCACGAGTGGGTTTCTTTGCTTCCCTTCCTCGATACAATCATCAATGTCATGCTCAATGGACTGTTGCAACATCAATTCTTAATAATACTTGATTTCTTTCAGGCTCCACACCATAAAAATTGGCTCTTTGTCAATTTCTTCATTTTCTTCCATGTTTTCTTCATAATCAGTCACTACTAAAAATGAATTGTTCTCTTGTAAAGCTCCACACTCAAAAAAATTGTTACAATCATATGAAAAATTATAGGAAGAGCCATAGTGGTTCTTTTCATTTTGTTCTTCCAAGAGATATTTTATTTCTTCATCTTTCTTCCCTATTGTAGTTTCATCAACCTAACATTTAGTTGAAAAGTTTTCAACATCATATTTAACTAAATTTACCAAAGATTCACTTAGGTGTTCATTAGCAGTTATGTATTCATATCCATTATCAATCTCAGTTGAATTCACCAAATCACTAAACACTGCATCATAGGGAATTTTCTTACTATGACATGTGACTTTATTCTCACACACACTTTCTTCATTAATCATTGCAATTTCAATAATGTCATTGCAATTTCAATGATGCCATTTTCAGCCTTTTTTCCAGTTACTAGACTGTCAACACAATCACCATTTTCAACAACAATGCCTTCATCAACTTCACCACTCTCACTGCACTTCGTACACTTCATTTCAATAATATTCCAAAATATTTTTGCAAAATACTAGACAAGATATTTTCATGAGTGCTGATATAATAAGTTGTAATGCTATTACACCTCTTCTATTATCATAGAAATTGATATAATAAGTTGTAATTCTATTACACCTCTTCTCTTATCATAGAAATTGATATGACCTTCATTATCATAATGTAATAAATCTACTAACCATAACATTTTTTTCAGAAGGTTCATAATTTATACCTAAGAAGAATGGAAAATTTGGCATCACTATTACTGTTTCATATAATTCATCAAGTTCTTTAGTGATAAAATCTATCTCTACATTATGCTTGACAAATATGGATATTTCAGTTGGAAACACATCATGTTGATCTGCAGAATATAGTAACTCTTCATGTTGATACTTATTCCTCATGTGTTTCAAATCTCTCCGGAGCTCTTTCAACCTCCTTTGATGACCCATGATATCTTCACTTTCTACTGGATGTAATCATGGAAATACCAAAGGGCGAACTGATTCAATGTCCAAATATTTCTATTGAATCCTATAGCACAATGAATCCACTTTTGATTGTATGGTAGCAAATGACAATGGGAAGGATCTTCTCCCTTGGTTATTAAAAATCAATCACCCATGTGAGATCCCTCACCAACATCACAAAAAATCCATGCATATTAATGTACATAGCAGCACAATCTTGCATTGTCCAAATTTATTTGAATGTCTTCCTTCAAAACAATGCAAATCTCTACATGGTTGAAACAAAAATCGAAAGTGACTGTAGATACATTGTGGATCCTCCCTACATAGCTCCTATTTTGAAATCTCCAGTGCATTAAGGATGTCAACAGGTGTCATTGTTCAACAATAAAAACAGTGGCAACGGCACTCCAATGCAGCAATATAGGCGCTCGTTTTACCCGTCAAATAATATAGGCACTCAAAACCAAAATCCGTGTAGCATCTCTCACCTCATTCAGTAGTTTCATCCAATCATGATGGATGACTCTTCACATATTCGGCTGTCCTCTGCTAGTAAAATTATTCACCAACAATTTGCTTCACTCAGAGACTATCATTGTCCCTCTATGGAATCTCCTCTAACATTATCAAATGGCCACCATACGATTCAATCCCTCAAGGGGTCTGTGGTTTGAATCCCATAGAGGGAATTTTCCTTCACACGTGCACCCCGGGCGATGACGCTTGTCACAGATACGAAGAAGGTCGTCATTATTCTCAAGGGGAATTCGCAGGTCGAGGGAGTCGTCAATTTCTCGTAGGAAGATGACGGTCCCACAATAGTTAAGGTTAGTGTGACTGGAAACATGCGACTCTGGGTTAGGGGTGATGACACTTCTTTTCAATGATAGTGAGTTATGGCAGTAGTCACTCTTCAAGGAAATGGTGGCCTTTGTTGTGAATTATGGCAGCAACAACAATACTCAAACAAATTCTACTACTTATGCCCTCACCCACTGAAGACCAAACTCAAATATGTGTATGGGACTACGACTGCTCTAGAGTTTCCTTCCCTTTTTCCAAATCGAAAGAGTAAATTCAATTGGAGATCTACAACAATACCAATTCACTCTACATGTGGCACTAGATGGCGAGTCCCATTCTTCCTACCAACCTCCAATGGATTCTCCTCCACGAGGGAAACACAATGCCTTCTCCTCCAATGTGGGCTGCAATGTTGCGGCTCTCTATTTTTATGTGGCAACTCCAAACAAGTCTGCAGTCGATGATTTCACGATGGTCGACTCCTTGACAGTGTATCCACAACAATAGATCCTCACACAGCTGAGATGTCACATCTTCCAGCGAATGATAGCTACCTAATCTATAGAGGACACGCCTCCTCGACCTCTACTCCACGTTCTTACAACAACAATCCTTATTTCCCATGGTGTGATTCCTTCACATCAATGATCTCACGAGACCTCATTCCCAATAGATCTCACACACTCATGTGCAACAAACACAAATACATTAACAGAGAAATCATACCATAAAAACAACAGTGATCGACGGCTCTAACTCTTCACGACCATCCCAATGACTCTCTTCTAGCAACGTTGTGCCTCTTCCAACAAAAGTCATGAAATGGAATCTCAAGTAGCAACTCCCTCCATAGGCAGCTTGCGTTCACACACTCCAATAGAAAACTCCTTTACTCAACCTCTAACCAGGATCTGGGTTCAATACACACTAGGCCGCATACAAACAACACCTACGTCCTCCTTTCTCTTTCGTCTCGCTTCACCTTCAACAAAATCCTTTTTTCATAGAAACAATGACATTGTCTATCCATAGGCCTATCTACATGGCTCAGATACCAACTTAAAAATTGGAAAGGAGACCAGCCCCTCATAGGTGAGGCAGCTACACTTGGAGGCAACCTAAGAAAAGTCGCACTCTTAATATTAATCAGTCATGAATATAAATAAATCAATCTATTAGTTAGGCGATTGCATTTTTATTTAGGACTTAGATTTTATTTCTTAGGATTTTGTGTTGCTGAAGAAAAATGGTTGTTGTTGAAGGTGGATCTATATGGAAGGAGAGGAGGATGCAGGCATTGTTTGTAGATAAAATATGAGAAAAAAACACACAGTGAGGCTACTCTCACTTCTCTATTATTCAATGAAGACTGATTACATTCATAAATAGGAAAAGACTCTACTGAGTCGGTTACATGCAAACCACAAACAACTAGACTCTACGTGAACTACGAACTGACTCTTAGAACTGACTCTTAGAATTGGCACTTACAACTAGCGCTTACACTTACACCATTATTTCCAAGTCTCCCCCTTAATGGAGAATGGATTGACTTCTACACCTAACATCTCCCTAAACAACTCAAACTTAATATTTCCAAGAGGCTTAGTGAAAATATCAACAACATTTTCACTAGTATTACAATACATAAGAGCTATTTCATTTTACTGCAAATTTTCTCTAACAAAATGAAACTGATCTTCAGCATGCTTTGTCCTTGTATGAAAAATCAGATTCTTCGCAATATTGATTGAACTTTGATTATCACATTTTATTATCATAGGCTACTTTTGTTCTTCTCCAACATCTTGAAGAAGTCTTCTTAACCAAACAACTTCACAAGTTGGTTCACACAAGGCTTTATATTCTTCTTCAGTAGAAGAAAAAGATGGGTTGTTTTTTACTGCTCCATGAAACAACCCTGGATCCAGGGCTGAACGCATATCCAATGGTTGATCTTAAATCATCCAGATTGCTAGCCTAGTCTCTTCATTCCAATGGCTTTCATGATATTTCTCCATAAAATGACTTAACACACTCACACAATATGAAATGTCAGGTCTGGTTGTGGAGAGATAATTCAAACTACCCACCATTTGTCTATACATAGTGCCATTCACCTCCTTCGAACCATCATCAAAAGAAAGTTTCACATTTTGCTGCATGGGAACAATAGAAGACTTACACTGATCCATTTTAAATCTCTTAAGTATTTCTCTAATATACTTACTCTGACAAACAAAAGTTTTACCTACATTTCTCCAAACTTCAAGACCTAGGCAGTAATGTAACTCACCAGGATCTTTCATTTCAAATACTTTTGAAAACTGCTACTTGATTTCATCAATTAATTTCTCTGCATTTCCTGTAATCATCAAATCATCAACATACAAGGAAATCAATACTATATACCCTTGCTCGTCAAATTTGGTATACACATTTGGATCACTTTTTCTCCTCATAAAGCCATGTTGAAGAAAGAAATAATCTTTCTTCTCATACCATGACCTAGGTGCCTATTTTAGTCCATACAATGCTTTCTTTAACTTACAGACTAAGTGTTCTTGCCCTTTTTCCACAAACCCTTCAGGTTGAGTAAGGTAAACCTCTTCCTTTAACTCACCATTCAAAAATGCAAATTTAACATCTAACTGGTGTAGCTTCCAATGGTACTTTGTAGCTAAAGCAATTAACATTCTGATAGTATTCAATTTATCTACTGGTGCAAATGTTTCATCATAATCAATAAACACATATTTCATTAAATTTGGAAAAATTCTATTACATGCACTTCATCAACATCGAGTTTTTTATAAATCCTTAATATATTTCATGGAGGAAGTCAATCTATTGAGATGCCTAGTGTGGAATGAAGTAAGTGAGTGGCCTCTGAGAACCAACGTTGGGAGTAGGCAATGGAAGCAAGGGTCTTCAAAGAGTAGTATG
>JZKD02S2282192.1:118185-137208 GCA_000966675.3 Picea glauca | reverse complement strand
ATTAATCATTAATAATCAAAGAAAATTGGGACATACAAAGTTCAACCAAAAAACTTGAAAAATGTGTTTCAACATCTATTTCTTATGCATTTAAAATTCTTATCATTTTCCCCTCTTGGTGAAAGTAATGCTCAACCATAGTTGATTTTTCTATGGTGGGTTCACTCTATTACATCAAGCTAGTGGTTTTGTAGAATTGACAATGAGGAGAGATCTATATCCATTTCTTGCATACTACTCTTTGAAGACCCTTGCTTCCATTGCCTACTCCCAATGTTGGTTCTCATAGGCCACTCACTTACTTCATTCCACACTAGGCATCTCAATAGATTGACTTCCTCCATGGAATATATTAAGGATTTATAAAAAACTCGATGTTGATGAAGTGCATGTAATAGAATTTTTCCAAATTTAATGAAATATGTGTTTTATGAATGATGTGAAAATCAGAGAGGTATTTTTGAGTGTTGCGGGTTTGCGGGTTGCGGGACTAGGGGATTTGTGGGGTGAGGAATGGATTGGTATCTCACAATGGGACTTCCACAACAAAGTAAAAATTTCTAACTGTCGGAATCATTGGGTTAGAGAATTAACTAAGTATAGACTTGCGGGTTTGCGGACCTGTGGACTTGATGGTAGACCAATCCACAAACCCACATTTAAAGGGGGAAAAAGGTTAAGTATAGAATATACAAGAAACATGAGAAGAAAATAAAAGACTAAGGATGGTTCTATATACACTAACATTGATCAATGAATGTAGATCAACATTCAACTCCAACTATGGGACAATGACTCCTTATGGGTTGCTGAGAATCTAGAAAGCGTTGTCCATTGTGAAAAATGGAGTCAAAATAGAAAGTGTTAAAAAGGAAAAGGGAAGAAGACACAATTTGATAAAGAATATACATAGGAGTGTGGAAAAAGGATATGTACAAGTAAAGAGTTGGGGATTAATAGAAGAAATGTTCAAGGTATTTCCCATTCATAGGAAATGCTTGAATTGTTCCTTTCACGTCCTTCAACAAATAAGAATTGAAATCAATGACCTTTTTAATCTGGTATGGGCCAATCCAGACAGGTTCAAACTTTGTATGAAAAAATGGTTTTTCCTTCACTTTGTTCCACAACAGAAGCAATTGGTCTTTTTGAAAATCTCTTGCGGTAGTGCTCTTTTAAAAATGTCTTTTGACCACTTGTTATCTTTTGCTTATGGTCATTATTACTTGTATTATTTGTTATTCAAGTTGCAAGTGTTCATGGTATCTTTTCTGCAAAGGCGACAATTCTTATGTATCTTCATTGTTTATGGCAAGGACCAAGGCATTCAGTTCCAAATGTAATGGTAACCTCACTTCTTTTCCATATACCAAGGTATATGGGGAATGTCCAGTGCTATATTTTGGAGTGAGGTGGCTTTCCCATAGTGAACCTATCAACTTTTTATGTCAATTTTAATGGTTTGCTACAATTAGCTTCTTAAGAATCTAAATTAATGTTTTGTTTGTTGATTCAACCAAACCATTTCCTTGTGGGTAATAGTTGGATGATTGTCCCATGATGATGCCATATTATCCACAAAAAATTGTAAACTTGGACTCAATGAAGATTGAACCATTGTCTATTATGAATTTTCCTAGGACACCAAATCTAGATAAAATGTTCTCTTTTAGGAAAATGATTAATTGTTTTGAATCAACGTTCCTTAGAGAAATAACTTCTTGCCACTTAGTAAAATAGTCAGTTGCAATGATAATATAAGCATGTCCTTAACTAGATTTTGGATATATTGGGCCAATCACATATAGGTCCCATTGTGCAAATGGTTCCACCATTGTTATAGATTGTAGTGGCATTGTTGCTCTCTTCATATTTCCTGAAATTTTTTTGGCATGGGAGGAATTTTTGAATCATTGTGTAAGTGCCTTTGAATATAGTCGGCCAATAATAACCAGCCTGAATGATTCTATGAGTAGTTACAATTTACGAAAAATGTCCACCACAAACTACATTATGTAATTCTTGAAGTATTTCCTTGGACTTTAAATTATCTAAACATCTTAATAGAATTCCATCAAATTTTCTTTGGAAAATAACTCAGACTAATATACATTTATTAGTTTTCACCTTCAAATTTCTTCTTTCTTTAGACGACATTCCAAGAGGAAATTTGTTAGATCTCAGATAGAATATTATGTCCTTATACCATTCAGATGCTGCTAGACTTGAGATTTGTACGAAAACATAAATCATATTTGTTGGAGATATTGTACACTTACACACTCACCTAGTAATTATTTTCCCTCTTTTTTAGGGATTTGTAGTCATCAAGAGGGTCTCCTATTTTTTAGGAGATTTCCTAAAACTTAGGGCACATTCCCTCTTCAGTTTGACTTCAGTTAGACTATAGGAGAGTTCAGTTAAACTAGTGGAGGTAACTCATGCATGCATCAGTTGATTTTCTCTCATGCATTCATCAGTTGATTTTCTCTCATGCATTCATCAGTTGATTTTCTCTCATGCAGTATTTTATTTTTTCATGCTTAAGAGAAGGAGGGAACATATCTCATGCATTCATCCCTTTCTCTCTTTTCCACATGTGTGAGTCAGTTAACTGATGATTGCATGGATCAATTAACAAGTACTAGGTGGCAGTTCACTCCAATGTCTATCAATGAGTGTCTAGATCTCTCTAGATCACTACTATGGCGCATTAATTACTCATGTAGCCTACATCTATTGTAAATTATTCACTCTTTGAGTGTGGAATATAGTGAATACAATTCTTGATTGTTTTCTCTCATCTCTTCTATTTTTCTCTCAATTTGCAATCTTTGTACGAATTGTTGTTAGCTAGATTCTCTGTACAGGTTTCACCACAATTCTACATGATATTAGAGCCCACAGGTTGCTAGGAGAAAGACACACATGTATCTTATTTGCAGGTCTAGAAGAGAGATGTAGTAAGAAAATATGGATTATTCGCCGACAATACTTCTCATGCTTCATAAATAGTTCGAGTGGAAGCTAAAAATTCTACCTCAACTAAGATGCAGAGGCTTGTAGTAGATAACCATGTCAACATAAGTAGAGCCTAATTCTGTTGACGAGAAAAATGATTTTCTCAACACACAAGACATGGCTCTCGAACTTATCTGCATGTCTATTTATCCTGAAATACAATATCATGTAGAGGAGGAATCACTCTCAACTTTGAATGAACTATGGACCTGATTGGAGGTTTTATTTGGGAATAAGGAAGGTTGTGAAGATTGCATGCAGAAGATTGACAAGATAGAGCCAACAAGAAAGCCACCAAAAGATCAAGCCTTTCGATTTGAAGAGCCTTCTACACAAGTATCTGCACAAAGTTTTTTTCCATTCATTGGAGATGATGTCAACTCCATTTCAGATTTGTTTCTGAATCATGTGTGGAAGGTATCATGCATACATCTTAGGAGCCACATGCAGACACTTTTGCATGCACCATGCATGCATCTCAGGAGTTGTATGCAAACACTTTTGCATGCACCAAGTATGTATCTCAGGATCCACATGCAAACAATTTTGCATGCATCCCAGTTGCCGCATTCAGACACTTTTTCATGCACCATCTCACTGGTGCTTTTACTTCATCAAATCAATATAGACATCTACATATTCACCAATTGCTTAGAAAGTGTCTTTCCTTCTTTTTTTTTATGCATTGCACTGTGAAGAATTATAGATATTTTTGTTTTTAAGTGTTAATTTTCTAGATAGATGATTTAGTTGTTTGTTATTGGTGAGCCATTAACCAGCTCTTATCTAGAATAGTTGTTGGCTTAAATGCACTATACTTGATGTTTTAGTTATGATTTGTTTGATGTAATGAATTTAGATTATGCATGATGCATAATATTTCTATATTGTTACTGTTTATGTGAATTTCCAACTCTTTTGAAGAAAATGATATCTTCATTTTCCAATAAAAGTGTGTTTTAAATAATTGAAGTTACCAATTTTCACTATCTATATCAATTTCGGACATATATATTGATAATTGAACTTCCGAGGGTCACTATCAATATCAATCTGAATTCCCCATGTCATTCTATGAAAATGCATTTTAAACTTAAAATAATATATAATAATAATATATTATGCAAGTTCGAGGTCTTTGCATGAAGGGATAATGTTTTTTTTTCCAGGCTTTTAAATGTTAGTTAAAACGTTACATCTTTCGCTGAATTTGATACATAAATGAGCCAACACCGAACATGACAAATTTTTTGGTTGACAAAAACCAAATTCGCTTCTTGAGAATATAAACATTGCACGTGCAAGCCATGAACAATTGAAGGCATGACTAAACGTATCTCCCTTGCAATTTCCATGTTTGTGGAGGGAGGAGGAGTTATCGATCTGGCGACCCCCAAATATAAGTAAAGGAAAAAATATAAGTAATGGAAAACATAGTGAACCCGGAGGGATGGAATTTGATGGGCAGGGGTGATTTACTCGTTAATTTTTTTGATAAACCGTCAACATTTTTAGTTAAATCTGTCAAAACGGGCATCTAATTTACGGAAACTGTCAAATTTGACTTGCTGTTAGGATTTGAAATTCCAACCCCCTCTCTATACATAGCGGGATGACCAATTATTTGGGTATAATTGTAATAAAACATGCTGTACGGGTGCATCGAATGTTCAATCCGAGAAAAGACTACTTGGGAACCAGATAACTTTCTAAAGTTTCAGTTAACTTTCTAGCATTTTTAAGTGCTAGTATAATAACTTTGAGTAAGATACACAGTTACATTTTTTTTTTATTGATTTGAAATTTTGATAAAAATTTTACCAATTTTTTTTAATTGATTTGAGTTTTGATAAAATTATTACTCTATTTAAAATTGATGGATCTTAAAAACTATTATTACATAGATATCAGTTAATAAAATCTTTAAAAGTATTATTCCATAAATAGGTAAATATTAAATTATTGTAAAACTCAGTTCATATTTAAAATTTTACATAAATTTGTGATAAAAAAGATTCGATGTTCTCCCTACATTGCAGGCAGGCACCCGTGCAGTTGAGGGAGTCGCTTATTGGTCATAGGTTTTTACGGTTTCCAAAGTCCATAGGAAAGCTGAAGTACCTCCAGAAAATTGTAGCCGATTATGTCGAAACATTGCACGAAGAGTTCTTTCATCTCCGGTCGCTGAAGCATTTGAGAATACACACATGGAGTTGCTGCCAGAGTCGCTCGGGAATCTTACAAACCTCCAATATCTCGACTCTTCTGGAAGTTCCTATTTGCAAAAGCTTCCAGACTCGTTCGGGAATCTTACAAATCTCCACCATCTTGACTTGTCTGGCTCGTATTTCGAAATGCTGCCACATTCCTTTGGGAATCTTATAAACCTTCAATATCTTGACTTGTCTCAGAGCTTCTATTTGCAAACGCTCCCACCGTCCTTCGGGAATTTGGTTCGACTTAAACATCTCTATTTGAAGGACTGCTGCAGGTTGACGCTGTCGGGCGAAACACTTGGAAATATCACCACACTGGAAACCTTAGATCTTCAATGTTGTGGGGAATTGGAAGTATTGCCAAGTCACAAGTCAACTGTCCAAGGAAAAATTATATTTGTGGAACACAAAATTAACAGAATTGCCACCTGCTATTGGAAGCCTAAGTAATTTAAAAATTTTGGTATTAGAATGCCGGACGTTGGAAAGGTTGCCGGCTTCCCTGGGTACTCTAGGGAGCTTAAAGGAATTGACTTTTTCTGGGTGCTCTAGTTTGAAATGTTTGCCTGACTCAATTGGGGAGTTGTAACAATTGATAAAGCTTCGGATACGGCAGGGAGTAATAGAGTATTTACCAATGTGTGTCACAGAGTTGAACAGTCTTGAAGATTTGACTGTAACAGATTGCCCGCTAAGTGGCCTGTCATTTGCCGACATAGAAAAGGTTTCAGAAGGAAAAAATGCATTAACAGATGCTAGAGGGAGCAGAATGTTCTTTTCTATTCGCAAGGGCATGCCCCGACTCAAAGACTTACAGCTTTGGGGGACGCAAATAAAGGAAATATCATTTTCTGAAGGAGTTTGCTTCAATCTTCAACATCTTTGTTAAGAAAAATACCTAATTGTATCTTTAACTAGTTAGTTAGTTAGTTTACCGTTATAGGAGTTATAACTATATTGTGTAATTATACATATTCATATTAATAAAATACACATAATAATGTAGTGTGTTGTATCAATTTTATCTCTGCTTAATCTTTTCATGGTATCAGAACCATCCTCACTCCATCACTGAAGGGCCCAGATGCCCACGGATCTGTGAGTCACATGCATGGGAAGACTTACCACTGTGAAGAAGATTGACCTCGAAGGTCGTGTACGCATGGCTTAGCAATACTGGCCATCCAAAAGACTAGAGGGTTTCCATATCGGTATCTATTTAAAAATACGGTTGAAGTTGGAAGGCGTAGCCCAAATCCATGGAGTCCAAATGAGATTTACCCCCAATAAAGGGGGAGACATTTATCAATATGAAAGAAGGCCCAGTACAAACCTTAATTTAAATTAACATACCCTTTAATTTAAACTAGCATACTTTTGAAGTAGGGAAAAGGAAACACCGAAGTGAATTGGGGTGGTGACATTGTTTAAAGACCATATAATTTTGTCTTTGGATGGAAAATGAATACTTGATAAGGTCCATATGCATTCCACATTTGGAAAAATATTTTCAACAATTCTGTAACTCAAAAACTAAATCACCTAGCTGCATACCTACCTGCAACAATAAAAAAATATGTAACAAAATTTTCCAAAAAAAAATGGAAGAGAAAGAAGAAACATGTAAAAATATTAAAGTTGCATTTATTATTAATCCACCCTACAAGATAGAGTCTACAATCTCAATAACATTGATATAAAGTGCACAATCTATCGGTGGTTGTTGATGCTGTACATGGTTTGCTTAAGTTGTGAGAGAAAAAGTCATAATTGTAAGGTACAAAATAAACTCTCCTAAAATCCATAACATTGTTTGTTTAAACTCATGAATTGTAGTCTACAAAATAAACTCATTATTCATGACTTATTGCTCAATTTGCCAAAAAATAAAAGAAAAAGAGTATTCCGGATGCATTTTGGGCCATAAATTTGCCAAAAGGAAAAAGAGTATTCCGGATGCTTGTTGGAAGCTTCAACAAATCTGTGATACTTAGCTCTTAAGTCCCTCTTAGGATGGTCACGTGTCGAGCATAGGGTGAAAACACTCTCCATCGTTCAGTCTTGGTTTGAATCACATTTACTCCATCTAAAACATAGGAACTGTACAATTAGAATTTGATCGAGAAAATCAATGCATTCAATGATGCAGACTACCTTTTCCAACTAGAAGGAAGAGCTAAGAAATGGTAGGACGAGAACGACTGGATGGTGCTGCAGGTTGAAGGTCAATGCTGGAAACCTCGTGGTAGATGCTCTATGTGGACTTTCCAAGGCCTTAGAGGAAAAGGAATCTCCTTTAAGGTAAAATATGTGGGACCCACAAACTTTAAAGTAAAATTTGAGCATTGCTGAAGGTACTCCTTTGCAATTTTCAAGTACTTGCTGGAAGCAGGCCTGCAATTTGTCGGCCTGTAGCACGTATTTGGTCCGCCAACCCATATTTGACATGTGAATTGATACCCCACATGTCAAGAATTACCTGCATAAAAATTGTGAACCTGTCAAATTGACATTTAACTAAGTCTGGTACCTGTCAGAAATTTTAGTAGGTATCTACAGGGTCTATGGTATTGTATAGAGTATACGCATGGCTGGGATGGTGTTATGTGGTTAACTGAAGAAATAAATGACAGTTAATAATATTGTATTGTAACCTGTCCACTCCATAGGCCAATCCACGTACAAGGTTTTCATTTGAATTTCGAATTCAATGTTAATAATATTTTGTTGTGACTTGTCCACTCCACATACCAATTCATATACCGGGTTTTCATTTGAATTTCGAATTCAATTTACCATGGGCCATAAACCATTCAACTTGACTCTACCCAATGTTGGGTTTGTTCGGTTGGTTCCGTTATCTTTCAAAGGTTTTATTCAGTGGTGGGTCTGCTATGCTTCCAAGGGTTTTACTTTTATTCAGTGGTTGACTTATAAGGGTTGGTTTTACTCATTGGGTTTTCTTGGCTTCGGTGGATCGTGGGTTTGCTCCCTTTTGTTAACTCATGTTAACTCACGAGGGTTTTACTTGATCTGTTCAGCTCCAATGGTTCAAGCTACATTATGGTGAAGAATCAATCGTTGGGTTTGCTTGGCTTTAGCGGACTGCAAGTTTGTTTGGCTTTACATTATGGTGAAGAATCAATCGCTCGGTTTGCTTGGCTCCGGTGACAGTGGGTGACAGTGGGTCTGCTCCCTTTTGTTCACTGACAATGGTTTTATTGGATCTGCATTAAGAATCATATGATAAGATACTCTTTTTAAATTTTGTAAATCTTTTATTTTCTCACAAATTTTGAAGATTTGAATTTTGTAAATTTAAATAATCAAATCAATTGGTTTTTTTAAGATAATTATGTAAAATTTGATAAGTTTTTTTTTTTTATAATTTCAACTTTACATATTGTATTGTTGTTGGCTTCTTTACTCAAATAAAGATTTTTTGCTAGCTGGCTACTACTTTCGTTAGTTATAACCAATTTAGAGCTTCACCCTTCTCTATCTATCCGTCTTTAACTCAAACTTATGCCTCCCAAGACCCTAGCTACCATCACAATATAGAAGACTACAGAGAAGATTAATACCTCTACTAGTAAAGGGATGGGTTGGATAGTAAGAGTTGTGCAGGCCCAAGCTCTGAAAAACACTCGAAGTGGGATGCATTTTGTTTGGTTTTAAGTAGATTACATAAAGTTATGACTATTATATATATTATATATAAAATGACTATTTTTTTTAATAGTAACTCCATTTTTAGAAATATCATTTATTTGGTGATGATCGTAATCTTTCACTAATAGAAACTTGAAAGAGATACAACTTTAAGCGCGTTTGTTTTGTTCGTTTGTTGCAGAGGTGATAAACCTGTAGAAAACTAGAGGCAACTAATTATGTTTATTGATTTTGATGGAGGTGTATGCACTCAGGCATGGAGAGAATTAATTATATTCATTGATTTTGATAGGTAATATTGACATTCATGAATCTGTATAAAAACTTAAAATTACAGGCATGAAAATCAAATAAGTATCATCAAATTTTTAATTGACAGCCAAAATAAATTTGAAATTCCAGGCTTGGCTGGAAGGACAGTGGAAACCACTATATATAATTGAGAGCAGAGCGAAACGTACCTCTGCAATTTCCGTGTATTTGCAAGAAAGTGGAGTGTAAGTACGTGGAACCCATAAATATAAACGTACTTCTTTCGAGGTCTTTGCATGAAGGGATAAATTTTTTTTCCAGGCGTTTAAATGTTAGTTAAAACGTTACATCTTTCGCTGAATTTGATACATAAATGAGCCAACACCGGACACGACAAAGTATTTGGTTGAGAATATAAACATTGCACGTGCAACCCATGAACAATTGAAGGCATGACTAAACGTATCTCCCTTGCAATTTCCATGTCTGTGGAGGGAGGAGGAGTTATCGATCTGGCGACCCCCAAATATAAGTAACGGAAAACATAGTTGTTAAAACAGAGATTAATGTTTATTAATGGCCGTAGGAAGACATCTAGAAGCAGAGAATTAATTGTGGTAGTTGGCAAAGACGGCGGACTGCAGAAAAATATCAATAGAATTCTAGAAATCGCGGGAAGCTCTAGAGGGTTCGAGACAATCCCGCAGCTTGTAATTTTTCTATAAATTCATGTGAATCTAACAAATTCAGCATCAGTTTGAGTTTGAATTCAGCTGTGTATATGTTCCCTTCTCTCTGCTGTTGTTTAATTTCCTGTTCTGTTCTTCCTGCTCTCTTCAATAGTGAACCCGGAGGGATGGAATTTGACCGGCAAATTGCCCGTCACGGGGTGATTTGCTCAAATAAGTTAAATTTGTTTGATAAACCGTCAACATGTTCAATCCGCGTAAAGATTACTCGCTAACCAGATAACTTGGGTAGACAGCGCACTCAGAGGTGATTCAGATGGCTTGAGTGGGGTTTGGTTGGTATTAGTAACAATTAATAAATACTTTAGGTAGAGGCAGACTTTAGCTTGGAAGGGAGCAAGCAGTGCAGCATGTTTTTTTATCACTACACAGATACCCTTGCCCCATTCAGAGGCAGACTTCTAGATTGGAAGGGAGCAAGCAGTGCAGCACGTTTTTTTATCATTACAGAGATACCTGTGCCCCTTTCAGTCACAGAATTATCCTTTTTCCATTTTAGCTTCGTATCCTATATTATTAATGGCTCAAAATCACACATTTGCTTCCTCATTCTCCACCTCGCAACACCAATTACAAGCACATTTATGATGTCTTTATTAACCATCGAGGCCCGGACGTTAAGAAAACCTTAGCCAGCCATCTGTACCGGCGCCTTGTTTCCTATGGATTCAGAGTATTTCTGGACCTGCAGGAAGGGGAAAACTTAACTTCTCAAATAAAAGAAGCTATTGCAACGGCCTCTGTTCATGTAGCGATTTTCTCTACGAGATACGCGGAGTCAAATTGGTTCCTTGAGGAGCTCCTGCTGATGTTGAAGTCGAGGGCAACCATTATTCCAGTTTTATAGGCGGACACGGGGTAAAGAGAAAGTAAGTGCGTATGCTAAAGCCCTTCGCAGCCTGAAAAGAAGAAGACTTGTGATCCGACTCACAAAAAGAAGCGGAGATACGACCCCAAGACTATTGAAAATTGGTGGGACGCTCTATTTTGCGTTACAGATATTAGCGGTTTGGAGCTGGAGGCGTGTAACTGGTGAGAACTCTAAACATCTATTGTGCGAATGACTTTATGTTTGATAAAAATATATAAAAGACGGGCATATTATGCTTTTAAGACATGTTACTCACTAGTTTTAGTTATCAGGGACGAGGGTGAGCTCGTGGATAAGGTCGTGCATCTCGTACAGAAAAAGGCTATAAAACCACCATTGGATGTAGCCACATATCCAACTGGTTTGGATGAAAAGCTACAAGATTTTGAAAGGGCGGTGTTATTGCAGCATGACAGCGGGGAAACCAAGGTTGCGGGTATAATGGGTTTTGGTGGAGATGGCAAGACGATTCTAGCGAAAGAATTCTTCAACTGTAGGAGATCAGATTACGATCGATTCTGCTTTTGTTTGAGGTAAGAGAAGCTGCAGCTAGGAGCTCTTTGACATCCCTGCAGAGTAAACTTTATAAAGACTTGACTGGACAGGAACAGGCAATTGATAACATTGATGAAGGCATAGGGGTGTTCAGGCATCGTGTCTCGCGCTGTAGAGCACTCATAATTTTAGACGATGTGGATTCTGTTGAGCAGCTGCGTGCGTTATATTCGCCTCTGAAGGACGTCGTCCGTTCAGGTAGCTTACTTTTAATTACATCCCGCAATAAGGATGTCTTTACAAGCTCTGGAATGAGAGAGTCATCCATTTAAAGCTGGCAGGTCTCGATAAAGAACATTCTCAAGAGCTTTTTTGCTGGCATGCCTTGTCCCGTTTTGGGATTTGAACAAGTGATCAGAGAATTTTTAGACGTGTGCCAAGGATTGCCAGTATCTCTCAAAGTGATTGGGGCGCCACTTTACGGGGAAAGCCCTGACATGGAGTATTGGAAAGACCAATTGCGAAAAATGTCCAACATAGTTCCCACCGACATACAAACAAGTCTTAAAGTTAGCGACGACAGTCTTGATGAACAGGGCAAAGAGATATTTTTAGACATTGCCTGTTTCTTCGTAGGAGAAGACAGGGACAAAGCCATAAGAATATGGGATGGATGTGGCTGGAAAGGATCCATTGGTCTTCGGAATTTAGAGAACAAGTGTCTTGTTGAGGTAGACACTGAAAACTGTATAAGAATGCATGATCACCTCAAAGACTTGGGTAGAGCTTTGGCAGGAGAGAGAGCCTCGGCTTCGTCTTTGGCGCCCAACTGACAAGCTTTCTCCCTTTGTGTTCCACCGATCATCTGTAAGTGTTTGAAGCTCAGCATTTTGTTGTGTTCTGAAATTTAAGCTTAACATTTTGTTGTTTTCTGAAATTTAAGATCAGAGAAATGGAATTTCACTTTGTGATTTCTTAAACTTTGCAAGGATGGCGATCTTTTCTTCTAACTGTTTCGGGTAACAATTTAGGTGTGCGGAATTACTATGCTTCAACGACAATTTGGCGAAACGTTCGCAGAAACTGTGCACAGTAGGAGGTGTTTTGTTGATATGAGCAGGTTGCAACTGTTGAGGTCTAACGGCGATTGTTTGAAAAACATATCCAATGTGCTGACACACTCAGATCTTCTATGGCTTTGCTGGAATGACTATGCCTACCCCTCGCTGCCTTTCTGGATTCGGATAAAAAATTTAAGAGTTTTAGAACTGCCTAAAGACCCGTGCCAAGTGCAGATATTAGATGACAGTTCTCCAGTTTGGGGTTCATGCCAATTGGAAACATTGTGGGAGAGCGAAAATGAGGTACATATTTTATTTTTGGATTTTGTATATTGAAGTTTTCTTTTGGGTGAGGGTTTTTATGTGTTATTTTTTGATTTTGTATGGATATTTTTAATAATTTTGGGTCACGTTTTTTATTTTTAGTTCGGGTGAAGATTATTAAAAAAGTTATCTATATTATAATAACTTCGGCTGATATACAAAGTTCAGAATTTTTATTGATTTGAAATTTTGATAAAACTTGAAATTTTAATGAAATTATTACTCTATTTAAAATTGACAAATCTTAAAAAGTATTTTTACATAGATATTAAGTTAATGCAAACTCAGTTCATAAAATAAGTATTATTCCATAAATACATAGACATTAAATTATTGTAAAACTCGGTTCATATTTAAAATTTTACCTAAATTTGTGATAAAACAGATTCCATTTAAAGATTCCATGTTTTCCAGGTACCCGTGCAGTTGAGGGAATTGCTTATTGGTCATAGCCTTTTACGGTTTCCAAAGTCCATAGGAAAGCTGAAACACCTCGAAAAAATTGTAGCCGATTATGTGGAAACATTGCAAGAAGAGTTCTTTCATCTCCGGTCGCTGAAGCATTTGAGAATACACACACATGGAGTTGCTGCCAGAGTCGCTCGGGAATCTTACAAAGATTCAATATCTCGACTTGTCTGGAAGTTCCTATTTGCAAAAGCTTCCAGACTCGTTCGGGAATCTTACAAATCTCCACCACCTGGACCTGTCTGGCTCGTATTTCCAAATGCTGCCATAATCCTTTGGGAATCTTATAAACCTTCAATATCTTGACTTGTCTCAGAGCTTCTATCTGCAAACGCTCCCACCGTCCTTCAGGAATTTAGTTCGACTTAAACATCTCTGTTTGAAGGACTGCCGCAGGTTGATGCTGTCGGGCGAAACACTTGGAAATATCACCACTCTGGAAAGCTTAGATCTTCATTGTTGTGGAGAAATGGAAGTATTGCCTGCCCAAGTCACAAGTCAGCTGTCCATGGAAAAATTATATTTGTGGAACACAAAATTAAAAGAATTGCCACCTGCTATTGGAAGCCTAAGCAATTTAAAAATTCTGGTATTAGAATGCCGGATGTTGGAAATGTTGCCCGCTTCCCTGGGTACTCTAGGGAGCTTAAAGGAATTGACGTTTTCTGGGTGCTCTAGTTTGAAATGCTTGCCTGATTCAATAGGGGAGTTGAAACAATTGACAAAGCTTAGGATACGGCAGGTTATGATAAGTATTTACCAATGTGTGTAACGGAGTTGAATAGTCTTGAAGATTTGAGTGTAACAGATTGCCAGCTACGTCGCCTGTCATTTGCCGGCATAGAAAAGGTTGCAGAAGGAAAAAATGCGTTAACAGATGCTAGAGGGAGCAGGATGTTCTCTTCTATTCGCAAGCGCATGCCCCGACTCAAAGACTTACAGCTTTGGGGGACGCAAATAAAGGAAATATCATTTTCTGAAGGAGTTTGCTCCAACCTTCAACATCTTGATATCAGATTTTGTCATGAACTGGTCGAGGTTGGAGCATTGCCAACAACACTAATATCACTTGAGTTGGAAGATTGTCCCGTATTGAAGAAAATAACAGGGCTTTGTGGTCTTTCAAAACTTCTACGACTGGACATCCATGAATGTCAGGGAATGGAGAATCTGCGAGGTCTTAGAACGTTGATCTCTTTGGAGATTGCCAATCTGGAGAGGATACGGGATTTGGCGTGGAGTCTTCAAATACCATGTTTTGATGGTGATGAAAGCGATTTTTCCGATCATGATGAGAGCAGCCATTGGATTGAAAAGTAGTTGTCCAAAAAATTGAGATTGGGGAAAAGGAGTTGCATGTTGACCCTCGGTGTCCCAAACTGACTGCAGTGGGTTGAGGGATTTACTTAAGCAGCCTCAGCCCACACAAAAGATTGAAGAGCACAACCAAACTACAGCAGGAAGGGTGGAAATTAAATATCTTGTTTTGTAGTTCTAAATGAAAGACATTTAGAAGGATTTGCTTCTTTGTGACATGCAAATCCGTTGTAAAAGAAATTTGGAGGCGGACTTAACAATTCATATGGAAATGTCTTCTTTTGTCAAATAATTTGTGTTCATGCATAGCACTAGGGGACTTGAAGTTCGATGACAATCCTTTTAAATCCATTAATGCGTTTAATAATCTTTTGGCAAGGTTTTCTGATCAAATAACTGTTTAAACTTACATACTTCTCAACTGTTCTGCATCATTATATAAACAAGAGCCTCATAAGGTCAAGTGGGGCGAGGAGACAGGAGCTGTGAAGCATCATGCATGCAAAAACACATGTGAATTAATGCAAAAATGATAAGGAGCAACTGAATTTTCATTGGGTTTGAATAGGAAGATTAGCAAAGGCGTATAAAGACAGGAGCTGTGAAGCATCATTCATGCAAAAACAGCAGTGAATTAATGTGAAAAACGATAAAGAGCAACTGAATTTTCATTGGGTTTGAATAGGAAGATCAGGGAAGGAGTTTGATATGACGCACTCAATATTCATCGGAATTGGGTAGACGATGAATGATTGAATACGTTAGTGGATTGTTGAAAATATTGTAATTTTGAGTTTTTTGGTAGATTCAGAGCCTAAATCAGTCCAATCCAAGATCAATCACTGAAATCGCAATTTTACATAAAACTAAAAATGGACTCATGGTAAAAAGCTGGAATAATGGTAGCCCTCGACTTCAACATCAACCAGCTCCTCAAGGTACCAATTTGACTCCTGGTATCCCATAGAGAAAATCGCTACATGAACAGAGGCCGTTGCAATAGCTTCTTCTATTTGAGAAGTTGAGTGTTCCCCGTCCTGCAGTTCGCTGGTCCAGAAATACTTTGAATCCATAGTAAAGAAGGCGCCTGTACAGATGGCTGGCTAAATTTTCTTAAGGTCCGGACAACGATGGTTTATAAATACATAGTAAGGTGTTGGGAGGTGGAGGAAGAGGAAACAAATGTGTGACTTTGAGCCATTAATAAGATTGGATACACAGATAAGATGAACAAGGCGTAGATTGAGTGACTGAAAGGGGCACGTGTACACAGAACGTGTACCTGTGTAGTGATGAAAAATGTGTCGCACTGCTTGCTCCTTTCCAAGATTGAAGTCTGCCTTTGCATCTCAGTCTTGCAATCTTTTTTATATCGGATTTTGAAATTGGAGGCCAGGTCATGGGCATCATGGCAGTAAAAGCCATAACCTATGTAAACAGGGTTTATAATAATGGCGAAACCAAACCTAAGGGCAATACCTTGCATCCCCTGCTTCCTTACATATTTCAAATGCAATGATAAATTTTAAAAAATGTAAAACCCATGATGATATTAACCCTGAATATAAATATAATGTAATGCAGTATTTTAAACGTTTTTAAACGTTATATTGAAAACATTTTTTTTTTTAAATTCTTATATTTTTCAAAATTTTATTAGAAATTGTTAGATATGTAGATTTGAGTGATTATTTCTATGTAATTTGAATGTTAAAGAGATTTTTCAACATGTTGAATCCATTTCTATATTCAAAAATAGATTTTAAATAACAAATAATAATAATTTCATGCAAATTTAATATAATCTAATCAGTCTTTTAATCAAAAATATGTAATATATGAAGGCCATTTAATAAAATAAGTCATAATGGAGTATGGGGCACTGGCAGGATGGCGCTTCAATGGTGGCATGCTGCTGGGTAATTGGACAGATGTAAAGAATTTGTAACGCCTTTCCATTTACTGCCTCCTCATATGATAGTGATTTTAATGAAATCCCCAAATGTTAAGCCTTTCCGTTTGCACGGAAGTTTGTGTGTAGTGATTTTAATGAAACCCCCTAATGTTAGGCCTTTCAGTTTGCACGGAAGTTTGTGTGAATATCGTATTTCAGCGTATATTTAAGGCTGTCTGTTCCCAGTCCTGGTTGAAAATTACGAAATAGCCTGTAGGACCCTCCTCATCTGTTCACAGGGATAAGAAATTTCATATAGATTATTGTGTAATGCTGGGAGGTTTTCAAGATTTAAATTTATCTACTTTCTGTGTTTTTTAGTTTATTCCAAATTATTTAGGAAGACTATGTGTTGTATGGAGATATTTGTTTAAGGTTAAAAGGAATTTTAATCGTTTCACTTCAAAAAGAATTTTAATATTGTTTATTCATGTACTTGAGGTATTCACTGTTTATTAGTCCAAGCCGTAGGCATAGAAGGACTATAAATCGTTGACTTCATATTAATCTGTCATTTTACCACAAATATTTCCATATTATCTATTGTTGGAATCAAGGAACTCGAAACATCGATTTTTATATAAAAAAAAATACCATATTTGTCATGATCTGATTGGACAAGGGATTGGAGGTCTTATTGCTGGCTTTGCTATTACCAATGTTATATATGTTGGCATATCCAAAGTATTTGATCGTATATGGTCTTTTTGAATCATATATTTTCTTATGCATTCGTCGAAGATGGATTAATGCTAGCATTAATTCGAATGTTTGGTTTAACATTTTATGCTAGTTAAATTTATGGAAATGTTTGATATGGTGGCCTATCGAAAGTTTGGCCTTCCAATACATTCTATGGTATTTGAACTATTGTTAAAAAAAATATAAGAATTTTTTTGGGATACGTCAAAGACCTACCACTTTTAATTTTTTTCTTAAATGTTTACAGAGCATTTCTCACAGACTTAAATGTTTACCTAACAGGCTTGGTAGTGTTGAATGGTTACTTAACAGGCTTGTTACAAGATATTTTTTTTTCCGTTTTTTAAATTTATATGCTCCAATGGCATTGTTGGTTCACTCGTCCATGCTTGTTTTTTACATGGCACTGATTTCTTATTTGCATGTTGTTGTTGTTCTTGGTTGCCTGTTCGTGTTGTTGCAGTTTGCACGTTTGAGTTTCTGCAATCGTGATTGGAACAACATCGTTCCTGGGGGAGTGGTTGTTGTTTGCTTCTTTCTTCACTATATGTTGTTTATTATTGCTTGATTCGACTTTGCAGGGTTCTGGTTTTGCGTCTGCAGCTGGGCCTTATTTGCAGGGTTTCGGTCCTGCGTTTTCACTTGGGTTCTTATTTGATGCTTGTTCTTGTTTGCCCAGGGTTTGCAATGTTGGGATGTTGCATCTGTAGTTGGATCTCTGGTTACATTTTTTTGCAGTGGAGTTTGCATAGAATACTATTAAGATAAAATAACAGACTAAAAAATTGCAGGCGATGTAATTTGCATCTCTTACGCGTTGAAGCAGAGTTTGTCGGCGTTAGAGTATATTTTATAGCTATTGATGCTTTTTCCATGGATTCTCTATTGCTATGGTTTCATAGTTATGAGAGTGCATTTTGTTGTGTGGGAGATATAACTGTTCTCTCCCCTTTATTTTCCTCTTGTAAACTGTGTTTCTGACTCTATAGTTTCTCGCGTTTCTGTGGTCATTCCGACCGACCATCGTTCGGTTGCATACTTAGTTAGTTTTATGGACGCGGATAGGTTCTATTGAACTACGACAGGTCGTGTTTGGTGTATACATTAGCTTTCCTGAATTAGTTTTCTTTAAAGGAAGGGCTCCTGAACAGAAGATAATGCAATTTATGAAATTATAGGTTTCTTGGACAACATAAGTTAATGATCGCGGATTCTCGTGGTGACGAGATGAAAATTGGGCTTCTGTTGTTCCGTGCCCTGCAAATAGCATAGAGAGTTTTGCAAGGTCGTATTTGGTGTATACATTAACATTCTCGAATTAGTTTTCTTTAAAAGAAGGACTCTTGGACAAAAGAGATTGAAATTTATGAAATTATAGGTTTCCTGGACAACATAAATTAAACATAGGAAATATGTAATTTTATAAAGTAGATATATACAGCATGCATGAAGCCCTCATCCCATACTTAGCCAGTTTTTGCATTGCGGGTTCTCGAGGTAGCTAACTGAAAATTGGCAATCGAAGAGTTTTGTGATACACAAATTGACAATCGGACTTGCGGACTATTTGAATTTTAAGGGCCTCATGTCTAAAAAATTTAGCATTCTCAAAATAGTTTAGTTTACGTACATTTTACATACGCTGGTGGACAAAAAAAATAAAAATAGTAAGCATTTTTTGGATCGTGGGTTCTTGGGGTGGCAAGCTCTAAATTCGACTTTTGTTGTTCCGTGTCCTAGAAATAGCACGGAGAGTTCCACGATATACAAATTGACAATCAGATTTCCAGACTATTTCAATTTCAAGGGCTCATGTCCAAAACAATTAGCATTCCCGAATTACTTTTCTTTACGTACGATTTACATACGCTCGTGGAGAAAAAGACAGAAAAATAGTAGTACCGTCTGTTACATAGGGATC
>JZKD02S2282192.1:92384-118135 GCA_000966675.3 Picea glauca | reverse complement strand
TAACAATAGCATAGACAAGATCATTGAGAGAAACACAATCACAAGAGTACACAAGCATTTATCCTGGGAAACCCTCAAGGGGAAGAAAACCCAACAAAACTTCCTTAATATAGATTTCCAATACAATGCCAAGATAATGAACCAAACAACACATAAATTCCTCTCCCAAGGATGTGCCTCTCTCTCTCTTCCTTCTTCCGGCAACTAGTAATTGAAGCTTCCTTCAATACTTGTGCATTAGATGAGTGAGTTGTGTGTGTGTCTAAATGAGGCGTTGGTCTCTCTTATTTATACAATTCTGTCACGTGTGGAAGTGTCTCTTCACTGACAGGGCTGATTTTTTCTTCTAGGTGGTTATAACCACCTTTAATATATTTTGGGGCCTCTTTAATATATTCTGGGGCCGACTTCTTATTTAACCTATTACAATTAGGGTTTGACCAATCCACAAAAGGGGATTTGGTCATTTACAATACCCGACATGATCAATCCACAAAAGGGGATTGATCTAATCAATAATAAATATATTTTATCTTTATCCAAAAAAGGGGATAAGAATATTCTTTGCAGTTACACAATATCTTAACACTCCCTCTTAACAAGAACGATATTCTTTATCTTTTGACAGGTCACTGGATGTCGACATCAACTGGGCAACATCATCAACTGGGTAATCATCATTAACTGGATAACTAGAGGCATCCACTTGGTCATCTGACATCATGATCATTGACTAGCATATCTATAAATCATCGAAAGTTTTATTCTCTTTATCTTTGCGCAGAAGATACTCTTTCTTTCTTTCATCTTCACGCAGAAGATACTTCTTTCTTATCTTCACACATAAAATATCTTATCTTCACACAAAAGATTTCCCATGATTTTTTCCATTCCTCTTATGTTCTCCCTTCTCTTGTAGTTATCTATCTCACCCATCCATTGGGGAGGACTACTACCATAGCTTCACTCCTAGTCATCCCACATGAACTAGAGAAGCTAATATGTTAGCCTGGGGAAGACTAGACTCCCTTTCCATGATCCACGCAGGATCATGACACAAACCTCAAGAGCCAACTAACCATTCCACATGGTCAAGGTTTGTGTTCCAAGATACTCAATCCTTGGCCAGAGGAGAGTATATGCCCACTGCCCCTTGGAGAAACATCCACATTCCTCTCTACGAGGGTGGTCACACCCCTCTCTACGAGGTTATTCTATCATGTCCATAGAGTATCCAAAACTCAACACTTGGACAGAGGCCAACCTTGGCAAATTTCTCATTCCCCTTCTCTAGGAAGGTCTCTTCCTTCTCTACGAAGGTATCTTCTCTTTCCCTTCTCTATGAAGGTCTACTTGTGGGATTTCTTTTTCCTTCTTTACGAAGGTCTTTTCTTTTTCTCCTTCTCTATGAAGGTCTAGCTATGGGATCAAAAAAAAATCTCTTGTGGTTCAAAATATTTCCATGGTATAATACCATGCTACCCATCTGTTGGACACCATCCATCTACTGAATAGATTTCATCTTGATCAAAATATCTGGGCACCATCCATCTGCTTTTCTAACTGCATCAAATCACGATCCTTCATTTCGAACTCGGAGACATGGCTCCCTCTTGCACCAGGCTAATAGTTTCTAATCATCATCCTTGAAGTTTTCTTCTGTAATATCCTGGGTGCTTTCTTGAGTTTGAATATTTCTTTCTTTCTGTCTTCTTACTGGATCAACCTGCTCCCTCTGCATCTCTAAGAACAATATTGGAGCAACCTGTAGCTACCTGCATCTCATCCACTATATCTGAGTATCCATCCTTTTCCTCATCTTGAATATTTATGACCTACATCTTTAGGAGCCTCCTGCTCCTATATAAGTACTGGATATTGTCTGGTCTTTACTGATTGTCACCGTATCATACGTCCTTCTCATGTTGTCTAACTTCTACAAGTCACGGCATAAATTCTTTCTTCCGAGACTTGTAAACTTACTTACAATATGCTTTCTTTCTCACTCTCATGAGTGATCATACATGAAATAAATATTTTATCTCTTTCTTCATCCTCTTCTTTGATACTTTCCTTCATAAGTCTACATAGACACTGAAATAAAATGAGGTTAATTAACATTCTCACAAAAATCTAACTTGTCATGATAAAGTATTAAAGTAAACAAGATACTATAAATAAACATGAATACTTATCTTTTGTTTTTGTGTGGGGAGGCTCCACGGACTCCACCATTTGCTATCTTTCTTCAGATCAACTATCTTCAATATAAAGTACATAATCCTTAATTTCTGCTAAATCTTTCTTTGAGGGAGGAGATTCCTCTTCCTCTACCACATGTGCTTGATGCTTTCTTTTCCCTTTTCTTTGAGGACAGTCATAAGAAAAGTGTCCCAACTTTTGACAGTTGTAGCATCTGATCTTTGAAACATCTCTCTTCTTATCTGGAACTCTTACGAAGTTAGCTTCTTTATTGTTCTTCTTGAAGGAACTTATTTTGTTCTTTTGAGCGGTAAGAGCTTCCTCTTCATCGAAAATTAATCTCTTTTGTTGGTCTACAAGTCTAGATTCTTCGTGTGTGCAATCTGCCCATAACTTATCAAACTTGGGTAACTTGCTTCTTACACACACTCCTTGTACAAAAGGAATCCAAAATGTTGGAAACACATTTAGGGTTGTGGTTACAAGTTCTTTGCCACTAATGACATCTCCAATAGTTGCAAGCTGATCTCTAATCTGAGAAACTCTCATAGGATAGGATGTGACAGATTCTGAGTTGTCCATATTCATATTATGAAGCTGATTTCTTAAGGTAAGATTTTGGTGAATGTCTTTTCTTTCATATAATCTGTTGAGTGCTTCATACATTTGCCTTGTTGTCTGTAGTTCGGATATATGATGGATCAAGTCATTTTTTACTGAATCTGATGCGATTCTCTTTGCCTTCTTTTCATTCTTCGTATTCTTGGTCTTTTTCTCTTCTTCATCTGGTTCTGGTACACCCTCTGTAACATGTTCTAGGAGATCATTCTCGTCTAGAATCATCTACAACCTATGCTTCCAAGATCTGAAGTTTCTAGATCCTTCCAGCCTGTATTCTACCCTCATACTGGTAGCCATTCTTTCTTGTAGTAGAAACCCTAGCGCTCCAGGCTAAAGAAATAATAAAAAAATCAAATTACTTGGATCTAAAAATTGAACTCACCAAAAGATGCGTTGAACTGAGGCGAGTAGCCTAGTGTGTTTAGATTTTAGAAAATCCAACTTTTACCCCTCCAAACTTGATCTACGGATTTCTGGACTGGTGCTTCTGGTTTGCTGGTACTTTTGGTTTTTTGGTACACTGGTACACTGATACTTCTAGTTTTCTAGTACTTTGTGAAAACTAGGGTTTCACTTTCTGGGAGATCTAGCCACTAAAAAAGTGCGCTGAGAATGCCAAAATGTTCCTTGAGGTAGGGCACACCTTTTTAGATGGATTTGAGGTTGAAAACCTTCTTTAATAAAAAAACCCTAATTTTCATGTACGATAACAATAACATTTTTCTTTTTCCTGTGAAGGATGCTCTCTTCAACTTAGCTCCGATACAATGTTAAAGTTTAAGCTATTATTAGGTTAACTTTCTATTTACTAGATAACAATAGCATAGACAGGATCACTGAGAGAAACACAATCATAAGAGTACACAAGGATTTATCCTGGGAAACCCTCAAGGGGAAGAAAACCCAACAAAACTTCCTTAATATAGATAACCAATACAATGCCAAGATAATGAACCAAACAACACAAAAATTCCTCTCTCAAGGATGTGCCTCTCTCTCTCTTCCTTCTTCCGGCAACTGGTATCTGCGGCTTCCTTCAATACTTGCACACTAGATGAGTGAGTTGTGTGTGTGTCTAAATGAGGTGCTGGCCTCTCTTATTTATACAATTTTGGCACATGTGGAAGTGTCTTTTCACTGGCAGGACCGACTTCTTCTTCTGGGTGGTTATAACCACCTTTAATATATTTTGGGGCCTCTTTAATATATTATGGGGCCGACTTCTTATTTAGCCTATTACAATTAGGGTTTGACCAACCCGCAAAAGGGGATTTGGTCATCTACAATACCCAACATGATCAATCCACAAAAGGGTATTGATCTAATCAATAATAAATATATTTTATCTTTATCCACAAAAGGGAATAAGAATATTCTTTGTAGTTACACAATATTTTAACAGAAATCTCTAGTACATCTCCCATTAAAATGAATAGGTAAGTGAATATTATGGGATCTGGTAATTTCTTTTTTCCTGCATTTTGAATTTGCCAAAACAATTTTTTTGTTTTTTTGTTTTTTGCTTGTGCAGTTTTAGTTTTCTTAAAAGCTTCAGCATAGTTCACAAACATGTCACCCACAGAGGCGTTGACGTCATGTCCCTCTTTAATATTGTGCATATCTCAGATGTCAGATTTGAGAATCTGCTTGGATATGGAAATTTTAATACGTGCTGCTAGTCACTATTCAACGTACATATTCGAAAAGATTGGCATTAATAAGCGAAAATATCGAAAAACATCTATCATTAAGACGAATCAACACAAAATCTACAGAAGATCATCCAACGTTGTTTCTAAATACTTATTACCATTTCTCTCTATCATCAAAGAGTTGTGACTTAGGGTTCTTTCATTCTAATGTTCCTAGTCATGGACATGTAAGACAACATAGAGATGCGATTGAGGGGCAGATGAAAGAAGAGAGACTGATTTTATGTGACGTGAGATTTGAGTAAAAAAAACTCTGTTATAGAAGAGAAACTTAGAGAGAACGAAAAAAAAAAGAAAAAGTATGTTTTGGTTGGTTTTCTCCCCGTGTTCGATGCTTTGGTTAGTTGAAAAGGCTGCCTGGAGATTTGTTTGTTGAACTTCTTAGTTTTCTTACTGGGAATTTTAATGAATTTTGAGGTCGCGTGCAAAATAGCTCTTCGTTTAAGTATATAGCTTATTCCAACAACACAGATTTGGCAAGTGTATTAAATTGTACATATCCTAGAAGAAATTGTTTTCCTCGGGGCGACGCATTTATAGTGGCTTGCAAAATGGCCTATCATGTTCGTAAATGACGCGAAATATTGCTCCATTTGCAAATGTAACCAGAGGCAGGTAACAAAAAATGTATGGGTGGATAAAATGACATATTATCACTTCAAAAGTTTATATTTCAAAGTTTGATGAGCTACATGTGGGTCTGGTAATCGACTTGACAGAAGGCCATGTTCTTTGTCAAAGTTTGTTCGGTTTCCTCTGGATGTAGTTGCAAACTCCACATATTTCTCATCACCTCCACTGCTATAAGGAAAGATATATTATGATGCCATCTGCAACATTTGATACACTTTCCAGACCTATGTTGGTGCGTTTTGCAGCATTTGATGCACTTGCCACACCTTTGCTGCCCGAAGAAGTTATGTACCTCAACAGATTTGCATTTTTCATCTGGGTTGAACGTTTCTTCCAATTTACTATAATAAAGCAAAGAAGTTCAACATACAAATCCTTAGCCATGATTTTCAACCAAACAGATGATCGAATACAGGGAGAATACCAGTCACTACGTACTTGAATTTTTTCCCCCTGCCATAGCTGTTGTGACATAAAACGACTTCGTCCACTTTGAAATCAGCCTGAATCACATTTCTAAGTTGTCTTGGATGTCAAGGGTCAAGAACATTGGAATGAAAGCACCTTAAACCTAAACTTTTTTACGGCAGAGGGAAATTAATACTTGACAAAGAATGGAATGTTGAATAAGCAGCCATTGCAAGCAGGCCATATCTAGAAGAGACAAGGTATTCAAAAATATGGGATAGATGTAGTTGGCAACATCGATTAAGTACAAAATCCAAAATTGATATTCAACTCGTTTTTTACGAATAAAGAGTTTGAACGTCAAGAAAACTGTCAAGAAGCTTCAACAATTTACATATTTCATTATTTTCCAATTTCTGGTATTTGTTTTAATTGTATTTTGTACCTTCTTCCCATGTGTCATTAAACATGAACGAGAATATTTACTTTCTGCTGCCCACTACTTCAATCTAAATAAACACTTGTCTGTTCTTTATTTACATTTTACATTTAAGAATAATTTTTCATAAGTGGCTCAACTGTTGACGCAATGTTCCTGTTCAGTATGTTGGATATACTGCAGCTTCTTCTATTTGATAATATCTGTGCATATATACTAATATTAGTACTATTGGAATAAGTACAAAAAACTTAGGAAATTATGTTTGGGTTTGCGGTATTAAACAACTATGTTCCTTGTTCCGTCATATACATCTTGCAACCAAAGAACTTTCGTACTCTTCAATTTATGCTTTAATTACTTAAGTCACACCAAATATTGATTACATTTAATTTAATTTAGATATTGATGTTTATGGAGAGTCGACATTTGTTCATGTCATTGCAAGCAATACAAGATGAATATATAATAAGGAGTTTATGTCGTTGAGACCACAATGAAAAATCATGTTTCTTGTTGCGCTATGTACATCTTGCAGTCAAAATTTTCGTGCTTTCAACGAAATTTGTGAACCGAAGAGCATCTTGCAGATTAGGAGATCATTTGCATTTGAAACATAAACAATCCATTAATATATATTAGTATGAATACTATTTAGATAAACATGAAAACTTTCTCCATTGATAGATACTAGTATGAATAGTATTGAAATAGATATCAAACCTTTGTCTTGACCAATACTTAGCCAGTTATCTGAGCACTAGGCCCTAGGTTCATGGTACACAACACCTATGTCCCCTGTTCTGTCATATACATCTTGCAGCCAAAGAACTTCAGTGATCTGCAGTTAATTCTTTTACTAGTGAGAACCTAGCAAGGGCTCGAAAACATTGCCATAAATAAACAGAAAAAAAGGTTTTTTCGACTGTCAGATACTTATCTCTTTTCCCCTTTTTCTTTTCTTGTCCATTATGGCTTTCTGGTTTTATACTTAGTCGTCTTTCTATGATGGGCGGTTGCAGGGTTCGCGCGCTGACATATCTTCATCTCCATATGTATCTTCATATGACGAATTTGACCGACCACTGTATCTTTCCATACCTATGAAATTTTATGGCCACGGTTGTCGGATCGACGCATACGAATTGGCCTTTTCTTCTTGCCACTCGTTATTGATTTCTGGATATACACTTAGTACCCTTTCTATGGTATCAAGTTACAGAGTTGGTGGGATGACATGTCTTCATATCCATCTATATCCTCACACGACGGATCTGACCAACCGTTGTTCCTTTCCATAGCCAATTTTATGGCTAGCGCTGCGGGGCTAGCGCTTGCGAACACAACTGCTTATCGTTCCGGTATATACATCTTTCACTCAAAACATTTGTGATCTACAATTCCACCGTGGTTTTCTCATATACATTAACTTCGTTCAAAGTATCTGTTGATGGTTTCCATCCCCAACAACTTCGCGTCCTTCTTGATATACATCAAAAATGCTCTTACTAGTGACAAGTGGACATAGTGGCATGAAAGATACTTCTGTGATCTGCAATTTATGTCTTAACTAGAGAGAACTCAGCAGGGGTTCGAAAGAATTTGCATTAATAATGAAACATTAGATGTTCTTCAACGAGATACTTTTCCCTTCTCTTCTTCCCGTGTATTATCGATTTCTAGTTATATACTTAGTTGTGTTTCTATGATCGCGGGTTCCAACGTTGACGTGTTGACATATCTTAATCTTCATATATATCGTCGCATGGAGAATTGGACCGCCCGCTATTCCTTTTCATACTTAGTGAATTTTATGTCCGCGGTTGCCGAGTTGGCGCAATTCAACTCTAATGCTTCTTGTTCCGTCATCTACATCTACCACTCAAAATTTCCGTGATCTACAATTCCACTGCGAACTTCTTCATCCTTTTTCCCTTATTTTCTTCCCGTGTATTATGGGATTATAAAATATGGACATGATATTTTATAGATCATGTATGGATTCCGCATTCCATACCTAGCGATATTTTGGATCGTGGGTTCTCGGGCGGGCGACCTCAAAATTGGGCCTCCATTGTTCTGTGCCCTACAAATAGCACCCAGAATTCTGCGATATACAAATTGACAAGCGGACATGTGAACTAGCGAACTCAACATTCACTTCTATTGTTCCGTGTCCTCCAAATAGCGCTCCCAGTTTCGCGATATAGAAATTGACACATGGAATGCAGGGTTGGCGGGGTGGAGATTACCATTGTTTACGGATGATAATCCCTATGAAGTATCTAACAACATCTAAAAAATTATTTTGAATACTAAATTAGCTCTTATTAGTGACAACTGGACACAGAGGTACGAAATAGTTGGGATTGCATGCTCCGTAATATACAAATTGACTACCGGATTCCGACATCGTCCGCTCTTCCGTGTTACAAATTACACATTCAAATGTTCAGAACGATACAATTAGAACTTCAGGGCCTCGCATCTTCTGCAGACACCTTCGCAGCCTGTTTTGGATCCTCCTATTGTTGGGTTCACGAAATGTGAAACCCCAGTGTTGGCGGGTTGACATATCTTTATCTCCATCTATATAATCACACGATGAATCCGACCGACCGTTGTTTCTTTCCATACTTGGCCAATTTTATGTCCATGGTTGCTGGGTTGGCGCCAATTTCATCTCCATCTATATCCTCACATGGTGAATTGGACCGCCCGCTGTTCCTTTTCATACTTAGTGAATTTTATGCCCGCGGTTGCCGAGTTAGTGCAATTGAAATTTGTTCCTTTTTGTTCCGTTATATACGTCTTCCACTAAAAATTTGTGCAATCCCAACTGTTCGTACCTCTATGTCTAGTTGTCACTACTAATAGACAATTTAGTATTCAAAATAATTTTTTAGATACTGTTAGATACTTCATAGGGATTAACATCTGTAAAAAATGGCTATCTCCACCCCGCCAGCCCTGCATTCCATGTGTAAATTTCTATATAGTGAAACTGGAAGCGTTGTTTGGAGGACACAGAACAATAGAAGTGTAATGTTGAGTCTGCCAATCCGCAGGTCTTCTTGTCAATTTGTGTATCACAGAATTATGGGTGCTGTTTGTAGGGAACAAAACAATGGAGGCCCAATTTTGAGCTCGTCCGCCCGAGAACCCGCGATCCAAAATGTCGCAATATACAAATTGACTACCGGATTTCGACATCATCCGCTTTTCCATGTTACAGATTATGCATTCATATGTTTGAAGCGATACAATTAGAACTTCGGGGCCTCGCATCTTCTACAGACACCTTCGCAGCTTGTTTTGGATCCTCATGTTGTCGGGTTCATGAAATGTGCAACCCCAACGTTGGTGGGTTCACGTATCTTTATCTCCATCTATATAATCACATGACGAATATGATCGACCGCTATTACTTTCCATACCTTGACAATTTTGTGTCCACGGTAGCCGGGTTGGTGCGAATTTCATCTCCACCTATATCCTTGCATGGAAAATTGGACCGCCCACTGTTCCTTTTCATACTTAGTGAATTGTATGCCCGTGGTTTTCGAGTTGGCACAATTGAAATCTGTTCCTTTTTGTTCTGTTATATACATCTTACACCCAAAATTTCCAAGATCTACAATTCCATTGCTAACTGCTTCATCCCTTTTCCCCTTTTTTCTTCCCGTTTATTATGGGACTATAAAGTATGAACATGATATCTTATAGAGCATGTACGGATTCCTCATTCCATACCTAGCGACATTTTGGATGGCGGGTTCTCGGGCGGGCGAGATCAAAATTGGATCTCCATTGTTGCGTGTCTTAAAAATAGCACCCATAATTCCACAATATAGAAATTGACAAGTGGGCCTGCGGATTGGCTGACTCAACATTGCACTTCTATTGTTCCATGTCCTCCTAACAACACTTCTAGTTCTGGGATATACAAATTGACACATGAAATGCAGGGATGGCGGGGTGGATATTGCCATTGTTTACGGATGCTAATACCTATGAAGTATCTAACAATATCTAAAAAATTATTTTCAATAATAAATTATCTCTTAGTAGTGACAATTGGACATAGAGGTACGAAACAGGTGGCATCGCACCCTGCGCAATATACAAATTGACTACCGTATTCCGACATCATCCACTCTTCACTCTACCATGGCTCACAAATGTTTCAAAGTATCTCTTGCTGTCTTCCATCACAACTAACTTCTTGTCCTTCCGACTGTCCTACCATACCCTCTTCGTTGTTATGCGCATTGCACTCAAAAGGTTCCGATACATACAATTTGACCCTCGCGCCCTCACCTTCAACGGTTGTACCTTGCAACCCTATTTTGTAGCTGTTTTTTTCCCATGCCCGCGACCTCCGTACGTTCTTACTATGCAATTAGAAACATTTCATTCTAACAACTGACCATGTAAGAACTGTGAACATTGTCATTAATAGGAGAAACGCTCGAGGAGATCTCCCATTATTATGCATTAAACCAAGATGTGTGGAGAGTTATTCTATCCCTTCCGATTGTTCATCTTGAACACGCGTCGTCATGTTGGGCCGCTCAAGAAATCTACAATGCTTAATCGTTGATTGCAATATCTACCATGTTCACATTTTCGATGTATGCAATTACTAGTTTTTAATGTTAACAAAGCATCATGCAATAGTCGTCCAAATTGTCATTAATCAACAAAAGCCTTGAGGACAACTCCCATTCACATGCTTTGGAACAAAATTTGTGCAGAGTTATATTGTCCCTTCCAAATTTTCATTTCATTCATCGTCTGGAGCAAACAAACGCTCTTGTAGACTTATGGCAGCAGTTCGACAACAATTTTGTGGAAATAGAGTAAATATGTTCACACACGAGGACCAAAACTTCCAGTGGTCCAGGGCATACTTTTACTATTCATCCCATTCTGCCTAGAATGAAGTGATTTGGACCTATGGAATCGCTCGTGCAGGTTGCATCCCTGAGGTTTTTGACTGTAAGGAGGTGGTCTTTTGGTGCGCTGAAAAATATATTCCAGGCCAAATAATTATTCCATTGCCCGACCATTCTCCTGTTTCTCTGTTACCCCAGGTCTTTCGCGAGATGTTAAAATTGTCGAAGCTAACATTCACGTTCAGAGGACAAGAATGCAAGCAGTTTCTATAAAAACTTGATAACGGGTTGGACATCTTAGCCAACTTCCTCGAAGACCCGACAATGGTTCCTAAAGATATCAAAAGGTTGCAGGTAAGTTCCTTTAGAAATCCATTCTGGGAAATTGCTTGGTTGTTTGCAAGAATAACAGGACATGCATCCACGAAAAGCATTTCCCATATAATTATTTATATTTTGTATTTCACAGTCAAGGAACAATACATTTTCGATTGGGGGAAGCTAATTTCCATTGAGGTTTGTTCCCAGTTGTCATGATTCAAATAATCGAATAAATTTTATATGTCATCCTACCTAATTTTCGCAATTGTGCATTGCTGCCCATTTCCAAAACTTTCTCTTTCCAATAAAATAAATTGTGGATTCGACCTAGTAACATTCTGGTACGAGGCCCTGTGGAGGCACGAGGCCTCCCATTGTTTTTATGAAGTTTTTAATGGCTTTGTCTCAGTTTTCAAAGATTTACTATCAGGCAAGGATGCTCCGTGGATGTCTGGCCACGCAACCAAGTTTTTGAACAGGAAGGGCACACTTGAGAAAGAGGAAAATCATAGTGTCCTTACAGTCTTTGGCTTTAAGGAAAATCTTTCCTTCCTTCCATGCCACATCACGGACAAGATGTTTGTTGCAGAAATAGCAAGGTAATACAACCACTGGTTGCATTTTTTCCATGACAAGAAAGAAAAATAGTTCATTCCTCTGCCCTGGAAAGTCGGAGACTTCGTGTGTAGAAACATCAACAAGATTGACAAGTTTTCCGCCCATTTCAAGAAATTGAACCTAACATATGCTGAAAGGATAAAAGGGTTCGACCATAATGGAATTTTTCGAGAACATTTACTGGTTGTTGGATTTAACACCTCTTTTATCCATAGACACCTGACCCAAGACAGGGATAGTGTCGACAACAATCCTGCTTCTGCCGATTGCGATGTAGAGACATTGCAAAGTGCAACTGAATTGTACAGACAACATGGAAAAGTATCCGGTGAGAAGAGTACCCAGTCCCACGCCAACACTCCCAAGAGAATAACATCACAGAGCATCGCTTTGACGGTCCACCCCAGTAAGAAAGAAACCCAGAAATATTTGAACGGAGGAGGAGATAAGAACCCTCCTCACATAAAAATTGATAGTTCTCACAAAATTCCACTGGCGAAGAAGAGAAAAAAAAATGTAGGGCAGATGGAGGAACCTGAAATTGAAAGTGGAGAACTACAACTTGAAATTGAAACTGAACACATGCAGAAAATTGGGTCGTCCACGGTGGAAATATCTGAGACCGACTTTTTTGACGTAGATGAATCATTCATAATCCAGAGCGCTATTTTTGACAACCAATCTAAAAGTATGGTCATTGAAAACAAAGATGTAACAAACAGGAAAGGCAAATCTCGCACAGAGATTAATTTTAGAAAAATGTGACTGTCCCAAATCTCCTCATTTCACCAGGTAACCAGTGAAATTCTTCATGATTCCATTGGAGGAACTGAGACAAAAAATGCCAATATGAAATACCGCCTCAACGAATATTAGTAGGCTTTCATTGCAACCCCAGAATTTGCCAGTCCTTTGGAAAAAATCGTGCCTGCTACCACTGTAGCCAAGATGAAATAATCCTCTACCCTCCTTGAATGCTCTAGATCCCTTGTAGAGAATAACATCAACAAAAGAATGCAACTACTTACTGAATCCTGGGAAACATCGCAAAATTTATTTCCTTCGGAAAGAAGGCCAATGATTTCCTGCAACATTTGGAGGCAAATTTAAGAAATGAAAAACATTTATGTGATTAGGTACTCGCCCCTTTTCCCAACTATGTCGTCAACACATCAGAACTGAAAATAAGACAAGAGAAACTCCCCTCCCCAAAGAGGACCAAAAAAGTAAAAGCATGCTGGCAAAAGAGAGTTGACAACCTGGAGCTCATTGTCAAATCATGTAAACAAGTCATATCAGAAAAGGAAGATTTATTCACAAGCCTGCTACAGATGGACTTAGTCGGAACTACCAACGAGGTTCAAGATCCAAACTTAATTCTCAAATCCTTGTCAATCACCAAAGAAGCTTCCCATGAACAAGTTGATATTTTAAAGGGGTTGTCTTTTGAAATTTTTTACGACATAGTTGAACATCGTCTAGATGAGCACGAGCGCTGGGTATTGGACTATGCGACACACAATGAAAAAATTGAACAAAATCTGCATAGTATTTCAATGGATCTAATGAAATTAGAAAACGACCTTTACGACATAGAAATCCAGGATGAAATCCACACAGCTCTCATGAAAAGCCACATCAAAGAATGGTTCCAATAGAGAATGGACAATGTCGTCCAGGAAGGGAAAGAACCGATCGACAAGACTCCACTGACCATCGACAACAAATACAAAAACGCATCGGATTCATAGTAAGTCTATACTGGAATCTTGTTTTCTTTATCAATCCACTTTAAGTCTTTGTTGTTATCTTGTTTTCTTTATCAATCCACTTATGACCTCTTTAAATAAAAAACTGTAACCAAAGACTCATAACTTCCAATTTCTTCTTTTCAGGTCTTCCTCTCTACCGTTGCACACTTCTTCTTTCGATGTTCCTAATTCTTGTACTTATTTCCTTTTATGGTCCACAGGAGCCCCAATCCCATTCTATATGACAAACACATTTAAATTTCTAGAAACATGTAATAGACATTATTAATTTTTGATAAATTCCAAAGAAAACTGATTCGACAATGCCTTTTTTGTATACTAAATTTTGGGTTTCTAGGAACCTTTCTTGTTTGTTCCAAAGAAAAGTAATTCAGATTTGCTACATTTCTTGTCTCCTGTTGTATGTTAATTTTTTTTGTCTTGAACGACATTGTTACTATTCTATTGTATGCTAACTTTTTGGGTGTCCAGGAACCTATACTTTGATAGATTTCAATTTCTCTTCTGTCCAAAACCCTTCGTTTTCGAGAAAACTAGTTCGGGAATGCTAATTTCTTTATGTTTTCCTCCACGAAACTATGTAATATATGTTATTACTATTCTATTGTATTCTTTTAAATGTTGATGTAATTTCCAGATATATGTATCAAACATTATTTATTTTATAATAAGTTTCTATAGTTCGCAAGTTCGCTTGTCAATTTGTATGTCGCGGAACTTTCCGTGCTATTTCTAGGGCACAAAACAACAGAGGCTCATTTTTTAGCCCTCCATCCCGAGATCCCGTGATCCAAAAACTGCCTAAGTATGGAATGAGGGCTCCATGCATGCTCTATAAAACATGTGCAAAGAAAACTAATTCGGCAATGCTATTTTGTTTTTGTCCAAGAAAAGCCTTAGTTTTAAAGCAAAATAAATGTAACACACGTTATTATTATTGTATTATATGTTTTTAAATGTTCATGTAATTTCCATGCATATGTAACAAACATTATTAATTTCTGGTAAATTTGTAGAGTCCGCAAGTCCGCGTCTCATTTTGTATATCGCGGAACTGTCGATGCTATTTGTAGGGCATGGAACATCAAAGGCCCACTTTTGAGCCCGCCAGCCCGAGAACTCGCGATCCAAAAACTGTTTTTTGTCCAAGAAAATCCTTAGTTTTAAAGCAAACTAAATGTAACACACGTTATTACTATTCTATTATATGCTTTTAAATGTTCATGTAATTTCCACGGATATGTAATATACATTATTAATTTATGGTAAATTTGTAAAGTCTGCCACTCCACGTCTCATTTTGTATATCGCGGAACTGTCGGTGCTATTTGTAGGGAACGGAACATCAGATGCCCAATTTTGAGCCTGCCAGCCCGAGAACCTGTGATCCAAAAACTGGCTATAATTTTCTATAGTTCATAAGTCCTCTTGTCAATTTTTATGTCGCGGAACTTTCGGTGCTATTTCTAGGGAACAGAACAACAGAGGCCCATTTTTGAGCTCGCCAACCTGAGAAACCACGATCCAAAAACTACCTAATTATGGAATGAGGGCTCTGTGCATGCTCTATAAAACATGTGCAAAGAATACTAATTCGGAAATGCTATTTTTCTTTTGTCCAAGAAAAAACCTTAGTTTTAAAGAAAACTAAATGTGACACACATTATTACTATTGTATTATATGCTTTTAAATGTTCATGTAATTTCCATGCATATGTAACAAACATTATTAATTTCTAGTAAATTTGTAGAGTCCGCAACTCCGCGTCTCATTTTGTATATCGCAGAATGGTCGGTGCTATTTGTAGGGCACAGAACATCAAAGGCCCACTTTTGAGCTCGCCAGCACGAGAACCCACGATCCAAAAACTGTTTTTTGTCCGAGAAAAGCCTTAGTTTTAAAGAAAACTAAATGTAATACACATTATTACTATTCTATTATATGATTTTAAATGTTCATGTAATTTCCACGGATATGTAATAGACATTATTAATTTCTGGTAAATTTGTAGAGTCTGCCACTCCGCGTCTCATTTTGTATATCGCGGAACTGTCGGTGCTATTTGTAGGGAACAAAACATCAGACGCCCAATTTTGAGCCCGCCAACCTGAGAACCCACGATCCAAAAACTGGCTAAGTATTCAATGAGGGCTCTGTGCATGCTCTATAAAATCTCGTCCCCATACTTTATAAAAGTACAAATTTCGTATGTATAAAACTAAATATCTAATTTACTGAAGGTACATATTTCCTATGTATAATTTATTAATTTATGATAAATTTTTATAGTCTGCAACTCCACTTCTCAATTTCTGTATCACAGAGAACATCAGAGGCCCAATTTTGAGCCCGCCAGCCCGACAACCCGCGATCCATTATAAAAGTACATATTTCGTATGTATAAAACTAAATATCTACTTTATAAAATTACATTTTTGGTATGTATAGTTTATGGTGTCCAAGAACCTATAATTTCAGAAATTTCAATTTCTTTTGTGTCGAGGAACCCTTGTTTTAAAGATAACTAATTCGGTAATGTTAATTTTTTTGTATCAAACAACCTTTCAAATGTTGATATTTTTTTATATTTTTCAGGAAGAACTAATTCGAGAATACTATGTTTCGCATGCAAACCACATGTATTTCAACTTTCTAGCCACATGTCTGTACTAGGTCGCATTTACTCTCATCCCAACCTGACAGGGACTATGCTGCCATGCAACACTTGTTTATGTAAATGAGGAAAGGACTTCTCTTCCTTTGAAATAATAAGAGTGCTTGGGTTTTTAATGTTATTGGCATAAGAACTTACTTTAACCAGATGAGGGTTTTATGATTAATTAAGGTTTCTAATTTACTATAAGATGTGGATTTTATATATAAAGGTTTCATGTAAGGCACAAAATATCAAAAGTTGAATTTTTTTATAGAATTTATTGTGGCCTTTCAGTAGTAGAGCAGCATTGGAAATTGCAATGGTGGTAAGATTGGGCATGCGTTCAATTATTTATATATATTTATACTGGAGGTTCCATTTTCTTTAATATACTTGGAAATTTGGATTGACACTGACAAGAAGTTCAATTATTTATTGCATCCAAAAATGTCGAGGATGAGCAATACATTTAAAAGAATAAAATAATAAAAAAAAGTTTGTTGAATTAATAAAAAAAAAATGGTTTAATTTAAGAAAAAAAATATATAACAAAAAATAAAACACCTTAAAAATTCGATCCCTCTCCATTCTGTTTTAATATATATATAATAGAAATAAACAGTGAGAATTGATAAGTTCAATTATTTAAATAGATTTTTATTTTAACATGAAGATTCTATCTTCCCCAAAGGGTTGGAAATTGGATAGATATTGATCTCCAAAGTCTTCAAAATTTGGATAGGTGGTGACAACTATGATATTCAATTGTTTATATATGTATTTTAGAGATTGTGATAGATATTGATAACCGGAGTTTATATATATATATATATATATATATATATATATATATATATATATATATATATATATATATATATATATATATATTAAATGGAAGATTTCATCTTCTCAAAAGACTTGGGAAGGAATTAGAGAGATATTAGTAATTAGTTTTTAAAAGAGTAAACTCACATTTTTCATTAAAGGCGAAAAGCAAGTCATTATAAGGTGGAAATGTGAGAATGTTGCATTTCAAAATTTCATTGGAGATTGGAAAAATGTGAAATGAAAAATTTGACAACTTAATGATGAACTTGAAATATAGGTGGGGTAACCTTCAATTTAGTTTGTTTAAAAAGCATTTGTTGAATAAATGCACTTGAGGACTAGTGAAATTAGAAAAATTAAAGTGGAATGGTAAAGATAAGAAAACAAGCTATATCTAGAGATAGCCACATATCAAAATTTGAAAAAAAAGTAATAATTGCAAACATAAATGTAGACAAGGTAAACTAAGAACAAAAAATTCTTATCAAATCACATATTCTTGGAATCTAAAATTTGCTTAAAGAAAAATTCAAATTTTGGATAATATTACTCTAGATTTTTTTTTTTTTTCTTATTATCTTGATTGGCAACACTTTTTCCTCCATACGATGTCACGTTATGAATTTCTCTTACCTAACCTTTTTTCCATTGCCAAGCTACACACTTTGACACATTAAAAATGAAATACATGAGAGGATTGGACTACATAAATCTTCTTCAATTTTCAAGGTAGGAAGGGGCACATGGGTAGAGGGGAAAAGATGATCATGTATGGCAAGGGGGGACTTTGTTGGGATATCTCATGAGCACTTTTTCCAACTTTATCAATGTAGTTGATTTTGCATAGATTTGAATGGTATAGATCTTGACTTCAATAGCTTTCAATGATTTGAGGTATATATTACATTGGATGTGTTTTTTTGCATCGTATCCATTGAAATTCAAATCCAAACAACATTGTTTTCAGATTGCATTGTCGAACACATTTGAATGGATTTCAACACTCTAACCATCACAATATGATATATGCTTCCACAAGGAAAACACCTTATGTCATTATAAACATAAAATGTTGAAGTACATATAGATCTAGGTTTAGGTGGACCTTTACTACTTGAAATACATAGAACAGTTTGGAAATGTGAACGAAGGGTGAGTTTCTTGTGAATTCTAATAAAACAATAGGTGAATATGGGTTTTCAGAAAGTCCAATAAATCATGAAGTTTTGCTAGTCAATACACTAGTCAAGCATATATTTTGACAACTATCTCTGGAGATAGAGACCAAGAGAAATAGAGCCACTACACTTGTACAAGGTTTGTTTGAGAATTACATACACAATGAAGATTGAGAGAAAGAGAGCTACTCATTTCACCTTTGAATTTTAATGCAGTATCAGAAGGATGAGGAGGGAATATCTCTTTCTCAAGGTGGCCAACTCGTGTTGCAGGGTATAGCCACACTTGGACTTTACTTGCTCCAATTCCACCAAAAGGTTGGAAAACCAAAATGCATGTTTAGTTAGCTCATTGATAATCATGGTCAGATGCTTTGCAACTATCAAATACAACCTAGAGAAATGTCAAATGTGTTGCATGACTGTGAAGCTTATGTCTTTCCTCCTCCCTTCCTTATAACAAACATTTTCCCATCCCTCATTACAATCTCTTATGCCTTTCCTCTACCCTCCTCCCTTTCTTATAATTACAAGGTTTTGGCCCAACTGATTACATTGTCATTGCCAATTACGAACATGGTATCTGATATTCAACTGTGACATTGCTAATTGTGAATCCATGTGAACTACCATATGTTGAATTCCAAATGAAATGGCTTCCAATAGTAGTTCAATAATTGTACTATATTCAATGATGTTACTAGTTGCATGACCAAGATAGGCGCTTCCTGAGCTCATAAGTTGGCTTATGGGAGAATAAATCACCTAAGATGTGGAAGGGATGTTCCAAGTGTGATGACTAGATCCATCCATGAATCCAAAAAATATAAAAAATGTTCCATTCAAGCATGAAACATGATAAGAAAATGTTGAGTTACTAAGAAAATATAAAACCAAAATGAAGTAGATAAACTACTTATATAGAACATGTACAATGGTATTACTTGGGCATTGCCACCTAAGAATAATACCTATTCAGATAGAGCCCATTGAAGGGATCTTTTAAAACATTCCATTTATCATATTCTAACTCTTAAGATCCTTTTATGATGACACACCTCAAAATGTACAAAAACGTGCCACATAGGATTAAATTTGCTAGCCCATAGAGTATATTTATGTTAGTCATAAACTAAAACTAGGTTTTCTTTAGAGAAACCTTAAGGATGGAATAGTTTATCATATTAAACCTTGACACATTTTTTATGTGCCTCATTCATGATGGCTACATCCCTACAGTTTTGAACAAGTTTTTATAAGTAAACATGATGCTCTTCTTTGTAAGTTGTGTTAGGAAAGATCTCAACTACTAGCTTCAAAGAAGGGATCTCACACTCAATCAATAAGATGACCTCTACTCCATGCATGAGTTGAAAACGTGTGAACCTAATAGCAATGTTTATTGAGATTTTATATTCCCATAGTGCCAAAAATAACATAATGTGCCAATTGGACTTGCTCTCATTAATCATACTCTAGAGTATGGTTTTCAATTTTTATTAATAATTTCTACTTCAGAGACTTAAGTGGAATTTGTGCACCAATGATGGATACGGTGAAGAAGAAGCACAAGTATTTTAAATGGACAGAGGAGGCCGAGAGGAGTTTCAATATACTGAAGGATAAAATAACATAACGACCAATTTTGATCTTACCAAATTTTGGAAAGACATTTCAGGTGAGATGTGATGCAAGTGGAGTTGCAATTGGAGCAGTTTTGAGCTAGGATAATAGACATGTTGCCTATTTTAGTGAAAAGATGAATGAGACAAAGAGAAAATACTCCACATATGATAAGGAGTTTTATGCCATAATTTGAGCCCTGAAGAAATGGAGGCATTACCTTGTCCCACAGGAATTTGTCTTGTATAGCGATAACTAGGCTTTACAATTCATAACCAGGCAGTAAAAATTGAATCAGAGGCATGCAAAGTGGATTGATTTTATGCAAAATTTTACTTTTGTCATAAAACATATTGCCGAAAATGCTAACAAAGTTGTTGATGCATTAAGCAGGAGATGTTTTATTCTACAGGAGTTTCAGGTGAAGACCTTGGAGTTTGAACACCTTAAGGATACATATCATGATGATCCAGACTTCAAGGAAGCATATGAAGCATGTGAGAATCCTGTGCTGAGAGACAGGAGCCAGTGGACAGAGTACATGATTCAAGAGGGATTTTTGTTCAAGGGAAATCAATTGTGCATAACAAAATTCTCAATGAGAGATAAAATTTTGAAGGAAAAGCATAGTGGGGGATTGGCTAGACATTTCAGTCATGATAAGACATTTGCACAGTTGAGCAGTTCATGCTATTGGCCATGTATGAGAAAATAAGTGATAAAGTTTCTGAACAGATGCAGAATCTCCCAACATGCAAAAGCAAAAAGACAAAACACTGGATTATATCAACCATTTCCAATACCAGAGAGGCCTTGGGATGCAATAAGTATGGATTTTGTGTTGGGAATGCCAAGAACGCAAAGAGGATGTGATTCCATATTTTTGGTGGTGGATAGGTTTTCAAATATGGCACACTTTATCGCATACCTGAATACCAGTGACGCAACACATGTTGCAAATATGTTTTTCAAGGAAGTTGTGAGACTTCACGGACTACCTAGGAGCATTGTCTCAGACCGAGACACTAAATTTGTTGGTAATTTTTGGAGAACATTGTGGAAGAAGTTGGGGACATTTTTGTCCTTCATCCCAGGTTATCACCCTCAACAGATGGGCAAACTAAGGTGGTAAACAGAAGATTGGGAAACTTATTGAGGAGTCTAGTCACTAAGAATCATAATCAGTGGGATCAGATTCTGCCACAAGTAGAATTTGCATACAATGACTCACCAAACAAGAGCAATGGAAAGAGACGATTCCAAATATTGTATGGAATTCAACCCAGGGGAGTATCTGAGTTGAGAGACCTGGAATAGAGTGAGATTAGAAGTGTTGGAGCAGAAGATTTTGATGTAGAAATAAAGAAGCTCCATATCCAGATTAGAGGAGAGTTGCAGAGATCTAACCAAGAGTACAACCGAAAACTTGATCAACATCGCAAGGAACTTCAATTTGAAGTAGGAGATCAGGTTCTGGCACATCTCAGGAAAGAAAGGTTCCCTAGGGGAACATATAACAAGTTGAAGATGAAGAAGATAGGGCCATGTAAGATATTAAGGAAGTTTGGTGCAAACACCTATGAGATTGAGCTTCCAAATGATGTGGGCATATCACCCATATTCAAAATTTCAGACTTGTATGCTTACAATGAATATGACTTAGAGGGATCAGAATTTCAAGAGAAGATTTAGTGGGAGAAACAAATGCCTATAGCAGAAAAACGATAGATGGAGAAGATCATTGATCATAGGATTAACAAGAAGACCAGGAGGAAGACCCATCTTGAATATCTGGTCAAGTGGAAGGGACACCCAATAGAAGATGCCAGTTGGGAAAATGAAGCTGATATCCAGAAGCATGGAAAGTCGATGTAGGAGCTCATGGACAAGAGTCCATAATTTTTTTTCCAGGGGAGTATGATACAGGAGCATCGTTAGCGAACACATGTGGCAAGACAACTCAATGCCTAGGGATCATTTCAGAATCTGAAATGCTGGGAGTTACTGTGAATCTTTTGGAGCTTATTGGAAAAATAGAAGAAGATCAAGCGCTTGGAAGTTGATGATCACGAGTGATCTAGGAGTTTCACTCCTAGCCTTGAATGTAACCGAAATTAGGTAGCAGTTAGGTTTTTGTTTCGAGTAGATGAGTAGTCAGGGGGGAACCCTAAGAGCCCTCTGAGATAAATAGAGGTTTTGTACGCCCAAATGGGGCTGCTACAAGTTAGTAGGAAATTATTAGTTTTTAGTTGTTGTTTTGATCATAGTTGTAGTCATTTTAATATTGAATGAATATAACAGAGGAAAATTGATACAATGCATGGTGTTGTGATTGTTTTTCAATTCCTTGTTATTGTTGTTTTCATGAATGAATGAATTTTGTTTCGAGCATATGAAATTGTGAGATGTTCGCATAAGTTCAATCGTTTTTCTTCGTTGAGTCTATGTAAGGTGTGCACACAGTTCGCAAGGAAGTGCGTGGATGGAGTCTATTTCGACTCAAAATCTCAGAAGAGATAGCGTGAAATTTCCCTTTGCAAGGAGTGCAGAGTGACTACTGCAAGGCATGCAGAATCGCCCACAAGAACCCAAACTTGCATAAGAATCTGTTGCAAGGAGTGCACAAATCTGAAATTTGACTAAGTGTCGAAGTGACTCTTTAAGAAGTCAAGGGAGCAGAAGATGAAAAATATGAGAACAAATAGCACTTTCCAGAAGCGTAGGCGAGGTCCAAGAGACAGATTCGTAGGAGGAACAAAGTTCGAGGCCTTTGAATACTTAGAAAATCATCTAAGTAAGAGGAAGTCGAAAGTTTAGGATGGAGAGCAACAGTGGTCGTTGGATCATCGATTCAGAGGGCCAACAATCATCCGATCAAAACAAGGTGTGCGAGCCTTAGCGTTTCACACACGCAAGAGAGGGAACTTGCCAAAGTTCCAAAGTCCCAAAGTAATTTGGGACCGTCCGATCGTCCAAAGTAGATATGAACCATCAGATATGAAGATTAGGTGGCATGAATATGTGGATCTTGGATAAATACCCAAATTAAACGTCAATAATCTGATCCAGAGGGTAGGTGGCATAAATTTGTGGGCTCCGGGTAAAGACCTGAAGTAAATATCAACCGCCTGATTCGGGAGAATTAGATCTGAATCGTTGGTTTGAAAGAGACATATCTCAGCTGTCAGTCCAGAAGCACCGTCAAGATCGTAAGATTGACGATAAAGCTTGATTGCAGCGCCAGAAGGTGATTGAGATTTAATTTTCTTAGAGCGGGCCGCAATTGAAACCATGGTATCGGTGAAGGGGTACATGGCAGTTAGAGGTAAATTGCGGGGAGAAAATTGGGTTGATTCCAAAACATTCTTGGCTGCATCTGCAATCGTGCGTTTATGCAAGGACATAGCCAGAGGTCACATGCAGGAAGGGGCAAGTGGAAGTGGGGCTTGCACCTGAAACCTGTGAGTTCAGCAGTGTGAAGAAAGAGGTCACGGATGCCATATAACCTGCACTAGGGATAATAAGGGCCTGTGTTAATTCATAAGTGAGGCCATTAAGGTCTCAGAGAGCCAATTCGGCTCGAAATTGAAGATCCTTGATTGGGAGGTCAGGCAGCCCTTAGGAGAGAAAGGGGGGGGTTGCATCATTTTACAAGAGAGTTTCTCACAATCGATCATCGAAAAATGACCCTCCATGATCTTTAAATAGAGATCATGGACCAATCGGGTGTTAAGTCAGAGATCAATGGTCGTTAAGATCGAGGAGAGTATGAACCGTTGGATCACTCTATGTCAGGAACATATCATGACCGTCGGATTTCCTAACTACAAATTCATACTAATCCATACTAAAGAAACACACTATGAAACACACTTTTACCTAACGACACATTAGGCCAATTAGATCTTAACTAACTCCTAAGTGTCTAAATATCCTAACACAAACTACTCTCAAACTCTCTACTCTCATCATGTTCCTTGGTGCCCCCATGAGGGAGTCACGCCCAGTCTGGCTCTGTACCATATTCAAACTAGAGAGTAGAGTATGACACACAATTAATCTATCACACAATATCTAAATACTATTTACAATACATTTGGACTCTATTATATAGAGTGCATAAGTTGTTATCAAATCTAACTTATTCCAAATACAGAAAGATAGGTTGAGAGAATATCTCAACAACACACCAAACAAGGATCCAACTCTCAAACAACCTCCTAAGAATAACATCACACAACTCACCTAGAGATTGAATCTACTTCTCAATACATTAGCAAACATATTAGATAAGTAGGAATTATGTATTCCAACACTCCATTAAAAGTTCGGATTATAGAATGGATTTTTCACCGTTTTAGTTATTTATTAAGTTTTGAGTATACAATGGATTTTTCACCATTTTTGTTATTTATTAGGTACATGCAAAGCTTTAAACATAAAATAGAGTAAGTTTATAAAGAGTATATGTTAGGTACTTTGATTAATGGAATATTGTGAAATTCTCATGGTAATTGAAGTAGGTGTGTGCGTATAGTGAAGAAGGTTGTATTTCAATTTGTGAGAAAAATAGAAACAATTGTAATTATGAATGGATAAAGTAGCTTCTATATGTGGGCACCCCTAGTATTATTATTTATATGTTATCTTCCTCTATAAAATTTATTGGGATCTGATTATTAATATAAAATATCATTTAGTTTTTACAATTTTATGAGAATTTGTTGTTAGTATTCATTAGGTGTTACAAATATGTATACATCGTGAGTGGGCCTAATGGTTAAGAACATGTGTTTCCTCTTAAGAGGTCACAGTGTTTTTAATGCGATTTAGCTATATAAATTCGAATTCACCTATTTTAATAGATACTTAATTAAATATAAATTTAAAAAATATATTTTATAATTTTTAGTATAATTTTTTTTTTTATTTGAAATTTAATATAAATTTAAAAGTTTATTTATTAAATTTTTGTTTGCAATTTTTTTTTTTTTTTAAATAAAAAGTTAGTTATATAAATTTTATTATTTTTAATTATGTTATATATAAATTAAATTAGTTGAAATTTTACAATTTAATAAAAACATTTTTACTTATTTGGAATATATTTTAAGTATGATTATGTGGGGAAAATCAACAACATTGATGTGGAGTAAAATTATTATTACTTATCTATCATTTTCAATTTATAGGATATTTTATTAATCAAATCATTTGTATATGTATAGTAGATTATTTTAGGGGTTAAATTTAGTCATTGGGATAATTTTTCATGTTTTTTTTTCCAAAAAAAGATTCTCCAATTTCCATTTTTTCTAAGCCCAAATTCCACAGAATAAAATATTTTACCTTAAAAATCACCAAAATTTTATAAAAACTATAAAAAAAATCCTTAGAAATTTGAATATTTTTACAAAACTATCACCAAATATTTTACATTTTAAATATTAAAGACTAGTAAGATTAACCCAAGTTTCTACATTTTTTTTTTTGTTTGTTAATTTGTGAGGAACCTGTTGGCTTGAGAAACCACGACTCGGGGGCATCTAAGCTGTCAAAATCACACGGGGATCGCACCCGGCCTGAGCCACACCAACCCTTAACATGGTTGGATTTTTTGTCCCCGCAGGTTTTGAACTGGTGACTTTAACATCACGAAGTGGCTTAACAACACACTCCATCACCGACTGTCCTACACCGAGGGGACCAAGTTTCTACATTTTAATATAAATTTTAATTTATAAAAATTGTTTGATTCTTTTTCTTTTTATTTAATATATATTAAATAAGAATTTAATTATAAAGAGAAAGCCATAAAAAAAAAAGCATATATATATA